>OFHS01002490.1:676-20787 GCA_900245855.1 Calvadosia cruxmelitensis | reverse complement strand
TTTCCATGAACTTACAAACGTCCCACAAAGATCTTTCCTCAATCTGTGTCCTTTTGAATTGACCAAGGTCAGTCTCAATGCATTTTGGGTTTCATGCTAGTTGACCTCTGCCCTAAAAGTCAAGACTCCAGAAATGGCTTTGTTTGAAACGCGTCCAACCGTACTCTTTTTTGTGATGATCGATTTTAAAGATTGTTCTTGGCTGTCAAAATTGTCGATTTCAGCTCAAAAACACGTGACAATAGTAGCTTGAATCTCAAATGCATCAGGACTACGCTACCCCAATGGGCAACCACTGTATAAATCAAAAGGCTTACAAAAGATGCAAACACTAACATAAGCTGATTTCAATATACTTGCAAATCAAATTATGCAGTAAAATCAGTAAGCACACAGTATAAATTAATCTAATTATCAAATTTAAATATTTACCTACTGAAACCATTCGTAATACCTTACAGGAATAAATTTAAGCTAACTTTAGATAATAATTTATGCAACTTTTGCTTAAAAGTATCCTTCTTTGCTACTAATTTTGTATCATCTGATAGAATATGTTGCATTCACTGTTGTTAAGTCTCGCTTTTCGACCGTGTTCTGTTATTTCGTTGTTTACATTTAATTTTAACTGATACTGATTTGCGTTTACACTACAGCTGAGTACCTCCAGTCGTCCACAGTGCGTCCAGACAGCGCTGGTGCGAGCACGGCCTTATCTAATTCCTCGACACTTGCTACCCCTGAACCGATGGACGATCATGACTCATCTGGTACGTCACCACGTTGTCATAGATACCTAACTACGATTGTGTTATTTTCTCACGTGCAAAGGTCGAAGGTCAATTTGTTTAAGGAGAGTAGCTATAAGCCAATGACTTTTCTTCTTTGAGGCTTTCGAATTAAACCCATGTCAGACGCGACGAATGTAAATGTCGGCAGGGTCAGTGAGTCGAAACCGGGACGCCTGGCGTGCAGCCACGCATACTAGTCGCTGGCCTACACCGACGCTTGTAAATTAGAACTCTGTCTGCCTTGCGTCACGAGACATAGAACTGTGGCACCAACGCCCTTGTGTGCTCCTTGGAGCTCTGCCATTTCTCTCTGTCCAGGGACAATCAGTGTCGGCGCCAGCCTAAAATGTCTAGGGGGGAGGCAAAGCTTAAGTTTGGGAGAATCCCCTTTATGCAATGACCAGAGTTCATTGAATTACAGCTGAGGATCGCTTTGCACTGTTAGGTGGGTCTACGGCAGCGCCTTGGTGGGGTTGAGGGGCAAAGCCCCAAAAAGTTTTGACATTATGCCTCACAATTTTGCAAATAATTTCTTTCATCTGAATGACACTTTCAAAGATTATATTGGCACCAAGTTGCTTAGTAGTAAACAGATTACAATATGCTAACACAAGCATGTAACTTGTTATATGGTAATGCTCTCTGCAAGAGAGTGAATGGAATATTAAACAAAAATACAAATAAACCGAATATCATTCTGTCCGATCGATATGGTACAATGACGCGTCTACCTAGTTGCATACGTATTTACGACGCCTCGAAATCTCCCCTATCCCATGACGAGCTTCTTGACGGATTTGGACGAATTGGAACATCGACCAAAAATGAAACTGGGGGTGGCGTCCCCCCACGCCACCCCTGGGGACAATAGTGATATGTCATCTGGGACTTGCCCGAGCGTAGTCCTGATGCATTTCAGAACATAATTGATTTTCAGCACCTTGGTTTGAGCTGCAATCGACAAGTTTGACAATCAAGAGCTATCCTTGAATTTGACCATCGTAGCAAAAAAAATACGGTCGAATGCGCTTTAAATAAAATCATTTCTAGGTTTAGAAGTACGCTTGGTAGATTATCGAATAACTTGGGTATTCCAAACAAACAAGTAACTGTGCTTAAGAGATTATTCTGAAGTTGATTATAATTTTTTTACTTTTTTGATCTCAGCTAAAAAAACTTTACTATTGTATTACTTTGAAGTCATTTTAAAGTAGTTTATCTATCCATCTAAAAATAAACGTTTTCTGCTTGCCAAACAGATACTGAGTTTGACTCCTGGTCCTGCCCAAGGTCCTGCCTATAACGCTACACGTTCAGTATTACTTGTTGTAGATGTGACGTGTTAACATGTTAAATGCCCCCAAGGGAGACAAGCCATAGCATTGATTCCAAATTACATCATTGTGTCGATTTCTACAGACAAACAATACGCCTTTGCCCTTCAATCTGAGTTGCATTGTTTATCTTCTAATGAAATGTAGCTTCCAATCGGGGAGGGAATTCGAGATCTCATGGAGGGCAAAGGAAGTTTTTTGTCGTTAGAAACTGACGCGATGACGTAATTTGGAATCAGCGATATTGGCAATTGATTTACTATTGTTAAAGGGAAAGTATTGACCAGTGAGTCATTTTCAGAGACAAACTCGAAACCATATCGGAGTTTAATCTTCTTGGGACGTACGATAAAATCTATAACTTTCCCCTTGTAGTCCTTGCCATTTATCGTTGTCGTATAATATATCATCTTCAATCATTATTACAATCGTATCCTGTTCATCCAAGAAGATTCGTAGATTTTACCGGATCAAGTGAAAATTTCATATTGCGGATTTACAATTCGGGATTGCATTTGGAAAAAGATGGGAAAAGGTTCCGATCAACCGGATTCCTATCTACATTGAGATTGACGCTGTATTGTTAACTTACTTAGGTCTTGCTGCTCCAACTTCATTGATGATTGAACGTCGACTGTCTGATGCTGTTGTTCTGAGATGGACTCCCCCGTCTCGTGTTCCAGCCAACGATCGAATGAAAGGCTACGCCATATACATGAATGAACAGCAACATCAAGTGGTCCTGGGGGCAAAGCGCACTAATGCACTCGTGTCAGACGTAGATTTTACAAAGGTAAGCTCGATCGTAGGAAAGATTGTCACATTGGATTGAAGTCCAAGCTGCTCAACCTGTCTTAAGCGACCGTGCAAGGGACCAATGAAAGTGATCTTTCGCGTCAGGTGATAGTAAATCGTATTGTTTAGACACTTTGGAGACTACTGGAAAGTTGTATTTTGAGACAGTTGACCGCTTCAGACAGGTGATCTCTCAGAACAGATGATCGCTTAAGGCAGGTGATTATTCAAGACAGGTGGTCACTCAAGATAGGTGGTCACTGAGGACAGGTAGTCACATAGGACAGGTGATCGCTCTAGACAGTTGACCGCTTGAGGCAGGTGATCACTCAAACTGATGGTCACTCAAGACAGGTTGTCATTGGAAGTTAGGTAGATTTAGCCAGAAGGGATATCGAATGATGTTTCAACTTGACTTTTGTCCGTTTTGACTTTTGACTTTTGTCGAAAGGTTGGTCGATACATTGAGAAATTGGCCTCGGTTATTGACATTTATGCCAAATTTGTTCTCGTAGTGGCTTTGCTGTCATCATGGTCGCATCGCGTAACCAAGGCGTAACGAAGAATACAACATGCCAAAGTCAACTGTATATACAACTACACATGCATATACAGTCAAACCTGTATTAGCGGCCACCTCTATAGAGCAGCCACCTGTGTATAAAGGCCACTCTTCATAACCCCAAATTTATACTTTCTATATCAATTAACCTGGACAGAAAGGCCACCTGTCTATAAAGGTCATTTTCCCAGGTCCCAGAGGGGAACTTCATAGACTGATTTCACTATATTCGAGGCAGAGATTTTGATAGCTCGGTTGTTTTTCCTTTTGTTAAAGCTGTTTGGTTTCAGAATAAACTGCTGGGGAATATACTGTACACGTCCGTGTCCTATGTTCTCCAGTCGTATGATTTCACAGACAGCACAGGGGTCTTGAGAACCCGATTTACCCTCATTCAGCCTGTCTTGTGACGAATTGACAAATGAAATACTATTCACGTAAAAATGATTGAAATCTCCTCTAGACGCCAGTTGAAGCCAAATATTGTTCCATCGAATAACGATTCTGGGTACCATTGACCATACTCTTACGTTATCGAGCTCTCTGACTTGACGTTTCTGCATTAAATGTAATCGGATCCGAATTGATTATTTCAAGATCCGGATTTTTATCTTTCCAGGTTATGAGCTTTACAGTTCGCAGCCTCACATCCTCTGGGATCCTATCACGTGCTTCAAACAAAGTCATGCTATCAGATCGAGGTTACTACGTCTTTTCTTTTCTCTTTTTGGATTATTATTTATTTTCAAATCTCTGACGTTTCGTTTATCTTTGGCAGCTGGAAATGTTGCATCAAATGACGCTCTTGCAGGAAAGAATGTGGACGTTCAGAAGGTATGAAACTCGCCTGACTTCATTTAGCTGTCATGATTGCAAAGTAAATAAGAAATTGTCTCTTAAACGCGGACGATCGTTGAAAATTCTGGACTGTTGTTTTGAGGCATGGTCAAGCCGCCTAATGGAAGCATCTGACCGTGATTTATGGCATAGTTTATGTAGTAAGTGCATTAAGAGGAAGCGGGACGGCCTCTTCATGTAGAGCCGTGATGTAGAGGACCGTCTATATTATTATGAATGGAAGCGATGACTATTGCGGTCGCTAATCGCAGGTGGCCTGTGAAGTTAAATGGTCGCCTAACACAGGTGTTTGGGTGAAACAAATGTTGATTGTCATCATGACAAGATGGGTTGTAATTGATTGGATACGATTTTTGCAGGAAATCATCGATGGTAGCCCGCCTCGAAATGAAAATCCGTTCACGCATCCATACGAGGAAGATTCATCTGGCAACGAAATCAAACTGCCGAAGATTTCAGAGCCTATTCCAGAAGAACATATCGCTAATCAGTTGCCATCGACAACGCGAATTGAAATATCAGATGATCTTGAACTATCAGCGATTATTGAGGAAACGGTGGAAGATCTGAAACTTTACGACAAACAAGCTGCAATCCATAACGAACCCAGCGATGCTTCGGAAGACGAATCATCCGATATTTTGGAATTTATCGGTCCTGTTTCGTCGCATCACAGCCTCGAACACGACGATGCCGTCAATGATCGAGAAAGCGATCTGATTGGTGGATTACCAGATCTGCCGTACGATCATGAGGATGATCACGTGACCAGTACCACCGCTGACCGAAGTGCAGTGCAGGATACCAATATGGCGGACGAAATCGACGAGGATTCGATTGAGTCGGAATCTAAAGCGTTGCAAACGGAATCCATGTCATCAGATGTCAAAGTGTCAAGCTTGTCTTCTTTCCAATTTTCGGATGATGACGAAGCTAGCGATGAAGGGGTGAACTCGATTACGGAGACTTCCCCAGTCTTCCCTAAACGCGAAGAGCAGACCCCTAGTACCTCTTCCCTTATTAAAGCCTCCGATATAAAGGCCAACCACAAGGAAGGAATGGGATCGGTTGAGTCAGCCCCAGGGGTTGCGGGAGATCCCAAATCGAACGATGGTCTTAGCAAGAAGTGTTTTGACAATTCTGATCAAGCTAGTCCCCCTGAGAAAACTGTTCTTATTCGCGTTTTCATAGCACTGTTTTCGTACGATCCAAAGACGATGTCCCCGAATGATGATGGCGGAGAAACCGAACTCAATTTCGTCGAAGGAGATTTAATGAAAATATTCGCCGATGTTGACGAAGATGGCTTCTACACTGGAGAATTAAACGGGAAGAGAGGTCTAGTGCCTAGCAACATGGTACAGGAAGTGAACCTAGAAATGATCCAAGACTCAGTTAATGTTTCCCATGAGAGTTCCCATCACGTGGCATCGATGGACCAATCAGGTGGCGAGGAGACGGTCCATCAATCAAACGGTACAGCGGTTGGTTACTATGACATCTACGAAGCTGAGAAACGAAAGATGGTGGCGTTGTACGATTACGATCCGCACGTATCATCTCCAAACGTCGACGCTGAGGTACGCTCATCCTTCATTTTGTTGGTCCCGTTTTTGTTTTGTTTGTACAATAAAGAGTTCAATTTGAAGAGTTAGAGTCTAACCTGTCTTTAACGACCACCTGTCAAAATAGACCGAGACTGATCTCAGCAGTCAAAGTGATCATTAGTAACAAATTACATGATGATGATGATGATGACGAGTCGAGACGGGTTCGTAGCAGACCTGACATTGGTCTACAAAGTTGTTGAAGGAACAGTACAGCAAAGATTACCATCGAATGTCCGTCTTAATAAATTACGAACACGTGGACACTGCATGCGTTTCCTTGTTGATAGAGCTAAAAGTAATTCAAGACATTTCTATTTTTTAATTGAGTCGTACCCCACTGGAACGCACTCCCTGAAGAGGTAGTTTAATTTGAAATCATTTTATTCTTTCAAGAAACGCATTTCTTTATACATTACCTGATATTACCTGATGTTAAATTCACCGTTTAGTTTAAGTGCAATTGTTTGCCTTCTATTCGTGTATTCTGTTTGAACTATTATTTTTGTCAAACAAACCGACACATGATGATGATACAGTCACTGAAAAATCGACGTCTAACTTGGGATTTGTGTATGTTTTATAAGATCGTCAACAAACGCGGATTGCGGTTCGACATTGACACAGCCAAGCTGAACTCACGCCACTATTTGTTCTACAATAGTTTAGTCAGGGTATGGAACTCTTTGCCAGAAGAAGTGGTCTATTCCAAATCTTTATCTATCTGTATTTGAATCTAGACTCGCGACACACACGGGTATCGCCCGTTGATGTTGACGTTTACATTTGCAATTGTATTTAATCAAGCGTTTAGTGTTGGCGTACTTGTTACCTTCTATACGTGTATTCTTTTGAATTTTCGTTTTGAAATTTTTCAAATAAAGACAGACCCATAATGATGATGATGATGATGATGATGATGATGATGATGATGATGATGACGATGATGATGATGATATTATTATGTTTGCATGATTTAATGACAATTATCCTGATTAACTGCGGTAATCAATGACTCATATTTAGAACATTTTGTAAATTTCTGTTGTTTTTATCCGCAGAGTGAACTTGCGTTTCGTGCAGGCGACATTCTTTATGTGTACGGAGAAATGGATGAAGATGGATTCTACGCGGTGCGTTCCAATACTTACTTTAAAAAAATCAAATTCCTTCAAGGCGCACTTCTAGAAATCACTTCATCGTCATTTTAAAGTAAAAGTTGATTTTAATTCGTACAATATTTAGCATTTTAACCTTAGCCTCATTTTATAACATAGCGCGTTTATTGATAGCTGGTTCGCGCTGCTAATTAACGCAGCTGCGTCCAGCGCCATTACTTCGCATTTGGGCGGAGGTATTAGTCCAATACAAATCACAGTTCTCCGTTTAGGCCATAAAGTAGTTTCTCCTACCTGAACATAGTAAAATCAACTTTAAGAACATTAGGGAATCATATAAGTTGCTGGTCCGATTTACTACGCAGCTTCAGCTAGCTTCGAATGCTGCGCATTGTTTCTGAGCTGAGCTTCGGCTCCCAAGAGACTGGAATCGATCCTTTCGAGTCATTCGAGTGCAACGGTTTGCGAAGGCAAGCACAAAAAATTCAAGGTGCTCATTCCACAGCAATAACTTCGTCAAACGTGCGCTAATTTCAAGAACGGCTGAGTTAAATTCTGCGCCAATTTGCATTGTTCAACTTTGACCTGGTTCGAGCGTTGGCGTTTCCCAGAGGTCAGAAATCCGTATTTGATAATGAATGGCAAGTGCCATGGTATTGAACAGACATACATTCATACTGTACAAGCAGAAGTTTGTGAAATATTGAAAAGGAATAAAACATTATATATAATCAATTTTTTTATTTGAATCATTTCTATGTTAAATAAAGACATTTCTCTTGCCTTTACAGGGCGAGAGGCATGGCCAAAAGGGATTGGTGCCGTCGAACTTTTTACAAGAACGCTCTACGCAGCCTCACAACGACGTCGAGGAAATCGAGATTGGTTACCAGCAGAATAAGAAGGTAATTGTTTCAGTTTGCAATCAGTGAAAGTTGTAAACCTTTTATTTATAATTTATTAATTTTTAAATTTTTATGTAGGCGTGACATCTTTTTGAAATAGATGGCGTAAGAAATAGTAATTGATTATCGAAAAACAAGACGATTTTTCGTTATAACTTCAACAGTTTAGTAAATCTAAGAGTCTCAGATATGAGCAAGTAATTTGTTTCTATAATCCTTTGAATTTAGAACTGGACTGCGAAAGGCCTGTGTATTTGCGAGCAGAACGTGTAAAAGCACTTAGAAAGCATTTGTAAAATGCTGATGTTTTAGTGAAAATCTCGTACATTTCGACCTTTTACACTGTCAAAGAAAATATATTGAAAATAGATGAAGCTCCTCTCGAACTTCGCGAGGTTCTTGTGAAAATACAAGCTATCAGTATTTTCACCAGCTCGTTCAATTAGCAACTTTGACAAATTCCTTTTTGCTGATAAAATGAACGAATCAGTGTTGTATGAAAAGAAAATAGCAATCGATGTTTGTTGACCTTTGCCACATAATGATTATATCAGAAAATGCCTTTGTTCGAAGCGCATGTACCAGGACCGTACTATCTCTTCTACGATTTTTTATGAAAATCAATTTCAAGGATTGTTCTTGGCTGTCAAAACTTGTCGATTTCAGCTAAAAACAACGTGACCGTATTCGATTTAATCCCAAAATACATCAGATTTGACTATAGATGGTACTGTATATTTTTAATTCTCGTTTAATATTCGTGTCTATACTTCGTCCTAGTCTCCGTGTAGACCTTGCAATTGATTGTTTTTTTTGCTACTACCTTGACAAAAAGCAGTTGTAAGGTCTGCACGTAGGCCAAAGTTCATCCTTGGTATAGATCATTTGTCATCGAATTGGTTACAGCCCAACCTGTATCTGCGGCCACCTCTATAGAGCAGCCACCTGTGTATAAAGGCCACTCTTCAAACCCAAAAATGATACTTTCTATAGAAATCAACCTGGACAGAAAGGCCACCTGTCCATAAAGGTCATTTTCCTCAGTTCCCAGAGGTGACCGTTATAGGCAGGTTTCATTGTATTTTTATTTACTGTCTATGATTTCCTTGTTTGTTTACTTTATCGAGTTTTATTTGCCAGAAGTCAAGCATTCCCACCAGCGAAATATTGTAGCGAAAGTCTTCCATCTGTGAAATGAATCAACCAACATCCATCTCGCGTTCTTAAACTGGTATTACTATTGATTCGATTAAAAAGCCCTGGCGCTTTTTAAAATCTTCTCCTTTCGTCTAAATATTAAATATATCTCAAGAGATCGCGTGAATTGTCAATTGTAAATGATAGAGTTTATTAACTGTAGCTTAAATTCTGAATTAAATCGGTCCTTGTAAATCAGATGAGAAATTTATATAATATATTATGTACTAGAAATGAATTATAAATTGATGACCTAATATAAAAAAATAAATATTAATTTATAATGCTTGTTAAACTTGGATTAAAATGCTTGTAATATATCTTCGTTGATCGATGAAACATTAAACTTGGTTAAAAATAATTCGAAACGTTTTCCTTCTTGGCATGGTTTGTTCTTTATTTCGAAATAAATCATCAACTGAGCGCAGGAGAAAATAATCTTGTAATCCGCCATGCGCAGTCCCAATGCATTTCGGTATATAGTTGAGCTGACCTCTGCCAAAGGTGAAGACGCCAGAAAAATGCTTTGTTTTAAACGCAATCAGCCATACTCTTGTCAATGATGATCAATTTCATGGATTGTTCCTAGATGTCAAAATTGTCAATTTCAACACAAATCACGTGCCAGAAACACTTGCATCCCGACATGTACTAGGACTCCGCTTTGTCAATTTCCCTTTCTGTTAGATGGTTTTTCTATAAACAGACGATAAAATGTAGTTTAAAGATCATTGAAGCAACTAAAACGTGATTATGTAGCAGATATTTCTGCGTTTGGATTTCATATACTGTTGACGATAACGCTGATAACTGCTGTGCTCTGTGAGTTCTTAGTTCACCGCAAAAATACGCCACAGACTAGAACAAATCACGAGTCAAAAGACACAAGAAATTTCTCCAGCAACGCTGATAACTCGAGACTGTGTGAGTGTGGTTTTTCCAAACGATAAAAATTGCAAGCATACATGAAGAAATGCTAAACCGATTAAGTAAAAGCTGATATCAACGATTACTTGTTCAAACAAATTCTCTACGGTTTACGCTCCGGCACAGCTTTCTAATCAGCTCGGCTGGGTTCCTTTCGCTTGGGTAGCTCTTTCCGACTAACTGAAATTACTAGATACAACTAATTTAAACACATTTACGGATCGAAATTCCTAAGACGTTACAAACTACGAAATTCTTCCTCTTTAATGCAGGTTATATACTAAACTGTCCCGTTATGGTTTTATCCTGTTTTTAATTGAGCTATCTATAACCTATCTTACCGTTAAATGCTCACGAACACAATTTTTGACCATCATGATAATGTAGGGAAAGTCAGGTAAAGACGGTTGAGGGTTCAGTCAGCAGCGTTTCCTCAGACACTGTTGCTTCGCTATTCGTGCGGTTCTAATCTCCGCTTCGAAGGCCCATAGAGCCAGGTGTGTGCCTTGGAGACAAATCAGATGCGGGGGCAGAGCCTTCTATGTAATATAAGCCATAACTGCTTGTGCTCCCCATTGAGATTACCCACCAGAGGATGCAAGGCTGGGTCTGACCACTGGGGGATTCGAACCCTGGACCTTTCGATCAATAGATGGTCCGGTGCTCTAACGACTACGCTAGCCCCGTCTATTGTTACTTCTTCTTCTTCTTCCAAAATAATTGGCAACCTCGAGGGCTACGCCAATATGAATAATAAATACAAATAAATGCAATACTTGAGTGATAAATAGTAGTGAAATTGATAGGTAAGCTTAAAATATTTATATATACAGTTATTTATACAATAAATGTATTTACTTGTATCACTAATCTACTTAAAAAGGTTCATCTGATCGATGTGATTTTAAAGTACATACTGTAAAAAAAAATTGAACTTTGGCTTCAAGAGTAAAAGTGTTCAGAAAGTGATGCTAGGCGGGCTCTGAAAGTGTCGAGTGTGGCCGCTTCGACAACAGTGCATGGCAGAGCGTTCCATTCACGTGACGTCCTTGGAAAGAACGACTGTTGTTGGTAGGCAGGTCCGTATCCCATGATGCTGTACGCATGTGGGTGACTGTGACGAGTGACCCTAGGCGCGGGGTAAGACGGTTGGTCAGATTCACTGCGACTAGTCCTGTGCGCATCTTAAACAACATTGCTAGTCTCATGTTCTTCCTGCGCTGCTCCAAGGTTGGCCAATGGAGCTGTTGCAGCATGTTGGATACGCTATCCATTCTTTATTGTCGATTGAGGACGAACCTCGCTGCTCGGCGCTGGACCATCTCTAGCGTTGTGATGTTTTCTTTGGTGTGAGGGTCCCAGATAGTCGACTCGTACTCTACCAATGGCCTTACAAGGGACTTGTAGGCAATATTCTTCAATGGCACCGAGTCTATCCTTAAATAATGTTTGAGGAATCCGATGGTCTTGTTATGTGCTATTTATGAATTTATTATAATCTTAACTGGCCAACAGTACAGCGATAATACGATGTACGATAATGACTGTTGGTGTAACACAATGTAGGATAGCCATCCAGAACCATAATTATTACGTTCGCGTACTTTCGTGCAACATCCTTGAATATGCGATGCTGCAGGAGCAACTTGCAGGCTTACCAAAGTAGGCATTGTCGCTATGTCATCCAGTAAGTTTAAAATTAGATGCTTTTATTGCCAGAGGTATCAAAAACTCACAAACCTTGTAATTTATCCCAACCCCACCTTGTCACATCTCAAAAGCCTTCGGCTCTGACGCTGTCAGCTGATATCTTCACGCCGTAAGCCACGAAACTCGATTGAAACAACTACTCTAAAAAATAATAAATAACATAAATCAAACTACTCTTCGGTCCATTTAATTACGCCCTACTTCAGACAGCGCTCTTGTCATGCTCCGAACTCAATTGGTGCATTAAGAGCGACGAAAGAGCGCCATCTGAATCAATTAGGAGCACGAGAAACGTATTAGGAGCGACGAAATGTGCTGAAGCATCTAGCTCTGTCGCTCCAAATGTCCATTGAGTGGTACCGAAGCGACGCCAGTTCAGACGGCGCTTTGCTCTCCAGTAACGAGTCGACGGTCACAAATTTTAGCTGTGCCGGTATTCAATTACCTTCCGCTCAGTAATGAGTGTGTATGTAATCTAATTTCCTTCAAAGACTCCTTCTTTACATAAGACAAAACCAGTGGATTGCAATGGATTCACAAACTGATGTACAGTATACGATACGAACAAGGGACTAAACACGTAAAGGTCACATGACATTACGATACAGCCAATCAGATAACTGCGTTGTCGCGATAGACCACATTTGTTTTACTTTACACTTCGAAGCTCTAAATCTGGAGAAAGAACACATTATTTGGAACAAAGATAGATTAAGACTATCCATCCTCATCTTAAAATGTATTGCTTGACTATCTTTCTTCTTTTCTTTCTTATTGTAGCAATTTTCAACGCTTCTCGCAACATCCAACGCGTCGCCACATGCCCCAAGCCCCAAGACGAAGAGAAAACGTGGCATTTTGAGAAGCGGGAAAAAGTTGTTGGCGAAGCTGAAAGGAAAATAGCTATCAAGCTCTAAATTATTAATACACATTCTGGATATATATTTGTAAATACTATATGATATATTGCATATATAAATAGAAACAACCTGTAAATTTTGAAATCGGTTTGCGACTTTTGATGTTGAGTTATTCGACTGTTTCTCATTGTTTCTACGATGCAGTCATGGGGAGATGATGTCATTAGAGGGTAAGGGGAGTTGCCGTATATGTTAGAAAATTACATTTGTTGCCCGCAAATAGATATCCAGTCCCTAGATACAAGTATATGAAATGATTTCTTTTAGATAAACAGATAATTTAACCCTGGTAAAAATGTTCAATACAGCATACTGTATTTACTAATTAATGTTTATATAATTGAGAACTATAAATATACTCTAGAAAATTAACAATAATTGCTACTGTACTTACTACGGAAACAAAATCTGACCAGACCATTTTCTTCAAATTGAAAATCTCGTCCATCCTAGCTCTTGAGGAAATAGTGCCTAAAACACAGGCTGCGTTGCAACGTTGCATTGCCATCCAGACTCTCTGCAAGATGTAAGCCATTGATTTTTTCGCCTCTTGCCTTGATACAAGTTACGTTTTCACTCACAGAGTACAATTTCTTAAAAACCGCTTGAAATTTGCATACAGCCAAGAGCGGCCACCTCTATAATTGTCTATTATATTTTATTAATTGGGAACTAATTTTCTAAAAAATTATTTTATTTTCTAACTATTGCTGCAAATAATTTACACCAGCGAATATTTTATCCTTGAATATTTTGCCATCATCATCATCATCATCATTTATTCAGAGCATATGCTGCCAGCTTTTAGATTTGAGAAAAAGGCAGTCAAAATGCTGTCTTAAATTTTTTTACCTTTGGGTTCTCATTATTAAACATTTTAAGCTAGATCATTGAAGCAGTCAGTGATCGAGATAGCATTGTAAAAGAAACACGTGGTCAAGTATCATTTGGCTTTCCCGCGCAAACTTGAACCAAATCAGCCTCGGCTTCATTATTATTAGTACTATCAATGAGAACGAGATCTTTGTTTTGCTCTTCGAAGATTCCAAAACGGTTGGCACAAACTTCGAAGAGCGCACAGACGAAGGATGAAACAAATTCTTTTACTTGATTAACATTTTATAGAACCTAGAAAATTTATCGGAAGTATGTAGTACGATTTGTGTTGCTGTGTATGAGGTAACAGTGTAAGGTTTCCCCGTGAAGTGTCTGGTTTTGCGAGTTGTTTCGTTGAAGGAAAATGGCTGGCCTACCTGGTTCTGGGACGATGGAGGTGATTTTATGAAGTTGTTCTTGCACTTGCGTTTCTTGTGTACCTGTTAATTAATACTTTATAGATACAATGCATGAATTTTGTTCTTATTTTGATCTTATTTTTCGTAAAAAAGACCAAATAGCTCCATTTCATTTTTGTTGGCAAACTCAGTTAGGCCTATCTAAATTGGCCCTCGGGTGATAAAGGTATCGCTTGAGCTAACTGCGAAGAGAATAACCACGGCGGGCTGCCAGTAAACAAACTTCGTTTTATTACTAATGACCTATTTGGCTCATGTGCTGTTGCTATTGCTATTGTGATGAAACAAATGCGAAAAACTTGGAACTCAGAAACTTGCCTAGGTGCAAAACGTGTTCTTGCTAATCTTACTGTTGTATGTCTAAAGCCATGCATTGATTAGACTACTTAGGTTTACTTTCCCTGATGCTATCTGTCAAAAATTGTTTCAGTCGTGCTACTTTTTTCTCTTCTTAGAATCTGACAGAGATGTTTCGTTGCTTCATCTGCATGGAACGTGTGAGAGATGCTCGCCTCTGTCCACATTGCTCCAAGCTTTGCTGTTTCATGTGCATCAGGGTAAATGGAAATATTACACTGTTGATCGCACCTTGCAGATCTGGCCTTGTTCCTTGCTCTTTGAGATCCTTACAGTAAAAAATCCGAAGTGTCTCGTCGTTCAGTTGTCCGTATTCACGGGTTAATAGATGGGAAATAAGGTTTGGGAACAGTGTAGGTGATTTTGTATTTCCGTTACGGAGTGCGAGACTAGAGATAAGGTTCATATATATTGTACAATTACTTAAATTTTGCAGCACCATTGTGGTATAGAGGATAACGTTCACGTATATCTCAAAGACAATGCGGTTTGGTTTGTGGAATTGACATTGTTGTTTTTTTCTGAACTTTTCGATTGCCAGACGGCGATCATTCCGAAACTGGCATCCGGTTTGACAGGTGGTGTGCAAGTAACGGCAGAAATAAGGAATATGGAGTCACTGTTGCTGCCATGTAAATTGATTGAACTGCATACAATGGTAATATAGCTGACATTGTTTGCATTAAGGGATGACCCTGATCATGTTAACCTAGACTGTTTTAATTTATCCTTACCTTGTATTAATCTTGCTTATTTCATGATCAAAATAAACTATCTATCTATCTATTACCGGTAATATTGTTTTCTTTCGTCACCTGCTAGCGATGGCTTACAGAGCAAAGATCCCAGTGCCCACATTGCAGGTATTTAGATATTCAATTATTCATGTTATATTATTTATATAGTCGTTGACTCCTAGCCACCCGGTTGATTGTCAATGTACTTAGATGCAGTCAAACCTGTATTAGCGGGCACCTCTATAGAACAGCCACCTGTGTTTAAAGGCCACTCTTAATAACCCCAAAATGACACTTTCTAAAGTAATAAACCTGGACAGAAAGGCTACCTGTCTATAAAGCTCATTTTCCTCAAGTCCCAGAGGTGACCATTATAGACAGGTTTTACTGTATTCGAGAGCTCTGTTCGTTGAAGACCTTTCACGGGATCAGTGGTGGAAGTAGCGAACTACAAGTAGTTAGCTACTTGTAGCGAACTACTTTTCTGTGTAGCGAAGTAGTTTTTGACAACATTTTTCAAAATGTAGCTGAAGCTGTAGTGAACTACTTTTTACCTAAAGAAATGTAGTTTTTAGCTAACTACTTTTTGATTTAAGATAATCTTTTTAGCTACTTTTTCCACATACATTTACATCTGGGTTTTGCAATTCTAATACGGTAGCACAGTATTTCCTAAAAACGGTTTGAAAGTTGAGCCAGTGGTTGAAGTCTTGTTCACGTAACAAGTCGTATATTTTGTGAATTATGATGAAAAGCCAACATTCTTTTTTCTAATTGACTTTGTAAGAAATTGAAAGTAGTCAGTAGCGAAGTAGCTAGCTACATTTTTGGGGATGTAGCGAGTAGTTGTAGCTAACTACTTTATTTCTCCTGTAGTTGTAGTTGTAGCGAACTACAGTTTTAGAGAGTAGTTGTAATTGTAGCGAACTACAAAAATAAAGTAGTCAATCCATCACTGCACGGGATATACTTTTGAATAGTAGACAGATACAGTGACAATGCAGGCCTATGACCAGAATTGTTCCTCAGGAATTTGTAAAATTAATTGATGATGTTGTAATTTTGTTTTACAATTATCTAAACTCACTTGTGCAGCAACTGACTTCTTGTTTGGTAAGGGCTAGTCTGTGTGGATCCTTAGACAAAATAATTGGTTGACTAATTTAGCTAACATTGTCTATTGGAATCCAAACACATCATTCCTTGGCAAACTATCACATATTTGGTTTGCTAATGTAGTTCTATTTGTTTTAGTATTTTTTATACCAAGTTTAGATATTATAGCAGCCTCCCATACACATGGCCTCTTTCTTGTGTAACCTCCTAGTGCTCTGTAATCCACAATCAGTTTGTCATAAACTTGTCATGTGCACATGGGTTAGTTTGAACGAGAAGCGGTTGAAATAATTTGCAGCTCATTTAATGAACCTTGTCACTCAATAAACAACTTGGTTGCTTGACTTTTTTCCGTGATGTTTGTGTTGTGTATTTTTGGCGCAGAATGGCATGCACTTTTCCACTTCAAATTCTTCCCGTTCATATTGTGGGAGTTTTAGTTGGCCTGTGTGTCGAAGGGAGAAAGTGTAAAGTTGTGTTCAATTAAACAGGTTGTCTTGATATTAAAGTTCATTGTGGTATTATTTCAGAGCAAATTTGCATTTGCATGAAGTCGTGAGATGTCGTTGGGTTGAAGAAGTTACTCAGGTGAGAATTGTTGTGCAGGTGATATTGTCGCATTGTTTACATCAGGTTTACATGGTATTTACTTAGTTGCTGATTGGTTAGTTTAGTGTCATGTGATGTAAAACCTTACATTAGGCCTATGTAGTGTTGTTGCCTTGTGGTGGCTTTTCCAAGACTTTTTGCTCTTCTAGCATATTAACATTGTGTGCGTTGATTCTTGACGCGAATTATGACAATCAATTGTCTCATAGACAACTGTTGATTTTATTTTTTCCGTTTTCAGCAACTTGACCATTTACAAGTTAATAGTCAAGTGCCGTTGAAAGCGTTAACAGAAGACAAAGATGGGTAAGTAGTATAAAGATGACTGGTAGTTGTTTGACACCATTCTTTTCTTGTCTCATTATGCAGTGTTTGTGAACATTCTATCCAGCAAGCACTCTAAGTACTTGCTTTAGGCCCTCAGTTAGGATAGGTTTCTTTCAATGACGTTGTTTTCAAAACATTCAAATGTACAGTTTACAAGCTCTGGAATGTTTGTCCACTTAAAGATAGGTTACTTGGTGACAGTGCCTTATGCCTTCTTGACTCTTAAGACAACCCTGCTGGCCTGCTTGTGACGATATTGCCCATTAGGCTACGGTTGGCAGTCTTTGTGTAGCTGGTGACAAGCTTCATTAATATTATTTGTGGTAAAGTCAATCTTGACACTTTTGTAAGGCAAATTGAACATCTGTCCAGAAGCCTTGGTCTGTTAGGTAACTTCCTATTGTGTTTGCCAGTGCTAAAAAAATTTTTCTTGTATGTTGTGGAAGTTTTACCGTAATAGTTGAAGTAATCTGATAATCTTCAGTATCGATTTGTAATGTATGTTTATTATCCATGCATAGGCAATGTGAGTCCCATGGAGAGAAGCTGAGTGTATTTTGTGGGACATGCCAAAAGAGTATTTGTCATATGTGTGCGCTGTGGGGCGGAAAGGTGAGTGAATTACACGATGTACAGTCAAACCGACCACCTCTATACCGCAGCCACCTGTGTATAAAGGCCACTCTTCATAACCAGTACCGTTTCTACAGGTAGTCACTTGAGGCACGTGCCTCCGGCCCTCGCTTGGTAATAGGCCCTCAAAAGTTTGCAGTGATAATTTTCCAATTCTTAGTTGTTTGCGTTTCTTCATAATATTTTGTTTGAGAAGCAATAAGAGTTTACTTCAGTATTGTAGCAGGAATAGGCCTCCAAACACTTGTCTCGGCAGCGAGTCAGCAGGGCCGATCACATCAATTAACTTGTCCAAACGTGACAGCAGAGGAAGACCGACTGAGATATGTCCCATTGTCGCCTGTTGTTAGTAATACAATCCTGAGGGGCTGGGCGTCTCATTTTTCCTTTACATCGTTTTTGCCATTATTTCTACTCTACCCTGCTTTCAAGCCTGCAATAAGCAACACTGAATTGATGATGAACTCGGAAGAGCACTGTGTGTAAACAGTGCTGGTACTGCAGTCGACCAAACACGGAAATTCTATTTAAACGGTGGAACAGTAAACCAGCTTGACAAGCTGCTTGTTGTCGTTTTTGGATGAAATACTTCCAGTCCACACATTTACACATGCAGTAAAACTTCTTCTTGAATTCAGAAAGTCCTTCTTGTTGGTTTTAGATTTTGGTCGGTGTAAATTCTGTTTCGGTTTGAATTTCCAAACAGCGATCAATCAGCAAGCTTCGATTTTGAAATTATCGCAGTTTGACTTTTGTCTTCTGACCCAAGTCAGTTCCAAGAATCATCGCAACAACGTGAAGAAATTCCCTTTCAGTTTCTTCGAAGCAAATCAATGACTTTGTCAGTCATCTGTTTTCCAAAAATACTCCAGCTACAAAATTCTTGCACAACATTGTGACTGCACCACAAACACTGACTGGCTTGCAGCAGGATAATGGATTTGATTGATTGATTGATTGATTGATTGATTGATTGATAGTAGTTTTATTCGAAAACCCATAATCAGTTCTAAATACAATAGAATACTTACTTATCTTGATACGGCATACAAATACTATACAGTAGCACGACTGATTCTTGAGGTTTTCATTTTCCATGCGTGAGTGATCGCAACTGTACATGACTGGAAATGACGGCAGAAAGATAGCATTCACGAAGAACATTGTCAGTATTCTGTCGATGATGGCAAAGCAGCAGCAAACACAATTATTAGAGCAAGTGTAAGGTGAAGTCAATCAATTGATCATAAATAATTTATAAAGTATTCTTCCCAAAAACGGCCAAAATTTTGAAAAACATAGGCCCTTTTGAAAAAGTGCCTCCAGCCCAAATTTCCTAGAAACGGCCCTGTTCATAACCACAAAGGACATTTTCTATAGAAATCAACCTGGACATAAAGGCCACCTGTCTATTAAGGTCATTTTCCTAAAGTCCCAAAAGGACATTTTCTATAGAAATCAACCTGGACATAAAGGCCACCTGTCTATGAAGGTCATTTTCCTAAAGTCCCAGAAGTGACCATTATAGACAGCTTCCGCTGTACCATTCAGTCCAGCAGGCACTCAAAGTACATGAGTTTTTTATTCCCTCAGATTGGACAGGCCCTTTGCAATGTCAGTTTCAAATTTGTAAAATGGCGAGAAATTAACAGAACCCTAAGTCAATGCAAGATCCATCCAAAATAGGTCCCTTTACGTCAAGCGGTTTTGGCCATCTTGACTTTCGAAGCAGTCCTGAATTGCTATATTTGGACGTTCGGCAAAGCGAATAAACAGGGACCTTACGATAAATGGAATTTGACTCAGCGAGGGTAATAGGCGAGACATGAAGTTCCGTTACATGCTGTAATAATAATTAGTCGCCAAGTCATTACCGTGTATAACCCAAATTTTATCACCAAATTATTTTCCTTTGAATTCCATGCTGGCTTGTACACGAGTGCAAAACGCTCTATATTAGCTAAAACTGAAGATTTAACGGGAAAAACTAAGGATAAGCTTTTTCACCAAATCGGCTTATGCATAATATTTGATAGTTATACGTTATGTTGAAATGAATATTTTTAAATCGTGTTGTGTTTCTGTTTTAGCATTCAAACCATGACTTCAAGCCGCTGAATGAAATCTATGACGAACATGTCAATTCCATTACGGAAGAGGTAATTTCAGAAGCACCTGAACTGATTGTTTATCGATCCTTTGTTGCTGTTGGAAAGGCTGTCGATGGAATTTATGTATGTATGTATGTGGGTATATATTTCTGAAAAACGGCATGACATGCGAATTACAGTCAGAAAATGGGAATAATTAATT
>OFHS01002489.1:0-12741 GCA_900245855.1 Calvadosia cruxmelitensis | reverse complement strand
GCACGAAGGTCAAACAGCATGTTTTTAGCTTTAATTAGGTTAATTAAGTTTGTATTTTTACCCAGTTTAAGTCAGTTGACAATTTATTACTGTAAATTAGTAAAAGACTCATGTATTCAAGTTATTCAAGTTACTATCTTTCATGATTGCTTAGTATTTTACAGGCGAAGAGCCACCCAGTGAAAGTACTGTAATAAAAGCCATTATTATTATTAAGAATTCCATGTGACCTAGCAGTCACTCCCAAGGGGTCTGACATACGCTACAAGTCTCAAAACTCTTAAGGAAGATATTACGAGGATAGTGGATAGGTCTATACGATGAGAGTCTCATAACCTCCAACCAAGGCATCAAGGAAGCTATCAGCATCTATTCAAACATGACATGGATTGGACTTCAATGGAACAGTTTAAAAGCAAGTTTTCTCTATTGCACCAATAGCAACCAAATGCTGTTGTGCCTTACTCTCTTTTTAGGGATTCGATGCTGTGTATGATACGTTTAATACATCGGTCAGCCTTGACAACATTCATAGAGCAATGGTGTAGGCTTTCTGACAGCTCCTTGAGCTATACAACACATCTCCCATCAGCGCTAAATCTCTTAATTCAGGAGATTGGATCCTAGTACAAAAACCCTTGTACTGAAATGCATGTTTGTCATCCGTCGATTTCTGTTTGAAGTGCCAGTACAGTGCTTTGTAATTGTTCCAACCAGCAAATACTGTCCTACATTTTACCAATTTTTATAAGCTTGATGTCTGAATCCATAGCAATATCTTTTAGCTCTCTCTTGTTCTTGGGTGACTGACTGTAAACAGAATGTAGCTTATCACTAAAATATTTGCAATGGTTAACAAATTGCAATGCTTTCACAGCATCACCAACAGCAAGCTCAAGTCTTTCAGTGCCAGGTGATAATCTTTGGAAATGCTTCCTTAAGCTTTTCCTTTACACCAGAACATTTGCCAGTAACAACGCTTGCTCTATCAGATCTAAAGCCAACCAAATGTGTGCAGAAGGTGTGTTGGTCGCTGTATTGGACTCTATAGCAATCATATATCACACCACAAGAAAGAATAGTCAATATTGTAAGCTCTGTTGGTAATCAATGTAATGCTAGGATAGCAAGAGCGAGAGAGTTACAACGTGCACGGATTATATAGTTTACAGAGGAGACTAGGGCGAGATAACATGTTTACGAGTTACGACAGTAGTCTTACGTGGGTGGCCGGATGTGATTCATGGCTTGCGGCCACTACAGGCGCCCCCCTTGGGAGATGGAATCCAATCTCGGAGAAAATGTTCAAAGGAATGTATAAACAAAGAATAAAACAAGAATTATTAATAAAGAATGTCTAGGAATAAATTTTGTTTTAAATGTTGTAAAGTTGTCTGGAAAGTGGGGCGAATTTGTATTAATGTTCACTGTCTTTTGATCGAAGAGTTGAAGGTTGGTAGCAGGCTGATACTGGGGTGTACTGCCGGACGAGTTAGACCAAGGCCAGTGTATTAGAGAAGCAGGTTGTCCAAGTCTGCATTGAGATGCTTTGCCAAGGTCCACACGGTGAGGATAAGTATTGAGTAATGGAGTAAATTCTTTGAATGTGGCTCCTCGCCCGTGCTTTGTCCGTACATTTTCCGTGCCAACGAGTCCAAGAACGGTGTGGTCAAAGAACAGCTGAGGCCTCACATGCCGATAAGGAGTCAGGTTGCTCAAGCCTGTATGAATTGAGTGCTCCGTGAGAGACTCACATCGGTCGAGAATAAATAAATTGAAAAACGACGGCTCCTCGCCAATGCTGCTGTTATTCGGTACATGTCCATGTTTGTTCGGGGTCACCAATATGTAGCACTGGGTATTGTATGACATCAATGAGTCCCAGGCTACATGTGTGTTGATATGTATTTGCAGTGCTCTGGTCCGTAGACAGGGAGAGATGGCCGAAGGGTTCTTATGACCGTTGTTGCCAGAGCTCTATATCTAGGACCAGGCAAGGTTGTGAATGCGACAAGGGAGAGAGTTACAACGTGCACAGATTATATAGTTTACAGAGGAAACTAGGGCGAGATAACATGTTTACGAGTTACAACAATAGTCTTACGTGGTTGGCCGGATATGATTCATGGCTTGCGGCCACTACAAAGGTAATCCAGGTCAAATCGATGCTGTCCTAGACAGCTTATCAGACAATTATAAGTTGCAGAGGCATCTTCACTATTCGCAAAATGTACTCAGTCGAGAAAGCAAAACTGTGGATCATCTTCCTCCTCCAGCAGACTTCATCATTGCCGATTTTTCCGAGACTGTAGTGGACTAATCGATTAAAATGGATACCTTTCCCTTTCTTTCTTTTATTGTCCTATCTATTTTTGTTCACATCTCGTTTACGATATAGTCAACTATTGTTGAGGCTAAAGATCGAAAGAACACCCATGTCGAGGCCATTCTGGATTTGAAGATCCATCAAAGCAGACTGATAGCTAAAGCGTCTGTCATGTTTTGTTGTTTCACAATTGTTTTGTTATCTATGGTATTGTCCATTTTCTAAATAAATCCCATTATGGAGCATGCTTTGCTTCTGTCGCCCTGATGTGGGGCTTGTGGCGAAACGCTTGTAATGGCACTTAAAATGTTCTCTGGACGTTGATGTCATCTTCGCTGGCCTCGATTCGTGGGTGGGGCAATGAAAGGGCAGTTGACACCGCGATCGTTGTTACCCTAGCATCTTCTGTTTTGATTGCCCAGAGCACGTGATCCACCTGAACGTCGTTGGTATGGCTCGTGCCGGCAATCTGGTGCATTCTCACGGGAACGTGAATTGTTCTGGTCCCTGTGACCAGGTTGGTTGCGGCGTCTGTTGGTAACCATGGTAACCGTCCCTGTCCAAGGGGTTGCGGCGCTCAGCCCTTGAGCTTCGGTCTGCTTCGGATGGTTGTCGTTTGGCATTGTCGTCAGTGGCGTTCGCTGCTCTTCGTGGCTTCCTTGTATGACCACGAATCAACACAGAGATTGTCTGGGCTCGCAGGGCCTGATTCGGCTTAATGTGCACTATCTTGCAGGTTTTGTGAGCACCTGTATCAGGATATGATTGTAATTAATGGTAAAAATTCTGCTACAGGTGTCAAATATGACTGTATTGTCAAATGGGTCCATCAAAGTCTTGAGCTCATCGATGAGACCCGTCAGCCTCTCTTGTATGCAGTTTGCCGTCGTACAAATCAGGCTGAACTGGGCTGTCTGCAGATCCCGTTTTTCGTGTTGGGAAAGCTGCTGTTGGATAGTAGCCCCCAAACCTTGTGGAATGATGACTTCATTTGTAATGAGCAGTTTTCCATGCAGGGCCATCTCCGCGCTGAATCGCGGCAAGAAGCTCAACTGGAGCACGTGGTCCAATATCTTGGAGAGTGCTCCCTGCCACCTGGTAAACAGGAAGTGGCCGCTGCTAGGCGGCATTGCAGTGGGCTCGAAAACGTGAATGTCGGGAATCCTTCTATGTTGCCTAGAATGGCTAGAATTAGCGTGCCACTGTCGTCTATTGATTATCTGGCGTTTTTATTTTGTGGAGTATTTGCTAATTTCCTAGATATACTCAGCTAGTTAATGAGAGCTGTGTCTTGTATAGCTCATATGCTATTTGCCTCTCAAGTAGCTCAGGAAAACGTGACTGCACTGATGTTAAAATGCCCACAGAAATACATCAAAGAAACAACATTTTTTGGAGTAATTTGCTGTCAACAAAGTTGAAGCTTGTACTTTCAATAGGTTTAAATGTAGATGTATAACAGCCTACTTGAAGATGAAGCAAATGTGTAACAAAACAGAAAATAAATCATAAATATATTCTTTGTTTATTATCTTGTTTCTGTTGATTTTGCATTTGCTTCATAAATTGCAGTTGCTGTTCTCGTTCTTGCTTCATCCCAACTAGCATGGCTTGCTGTTGCCTTTCAAAGTTCTCTTTCTGTAGGCGTTACTCTTTCTATCATATTATCCGAGTAGCATGTTGTGTATCTTAACTGTTGTTTTTACTTTACTTGTAAGGGAGTGAGATGGTGCTAATAAACAGAAAAGAAAAAAGAAACATTCTGTATTGTTCCACTTCTTTTATTCTTTATTTAACCTATAGCCCGTCATCCCTTTTGCGGAGGGACTCCTTGCAAAGGATATGCTCCATGATATTGGCAATACTTTTAACAATTTGCATAATGCTCTCTGCATTGCCTTCTTCAATGTCATCTATTTCTTTCCTGATGGAAATTAGAAATAGTAGAAAGCAAATTACCACTAGTGTGAAATGCATTGCAAACGGCTATCCTTAACGGGTGCCTTCTTAATTAAAAGGCACATAAAATCCCCTAAAGTCACGTGATTGTTCTAGACTGGTTAGCAGTTGCTGACGCAAGTTTTATTGCAATGGCATTATTTTGAGATACACTCGAACCTGCTTAATATCCCCCTCGGTTAATATCTCACTAGTCTGATTATCCTTCAAACTCGTTTTCCAGTTGTCGTAATGTACCCCAACTTTGCTGCCACCCCTACCGAGATTATCCCTGCCCCCATCCGCTTCATATTCCGTGTTTTCTTTTCAGTGGAGGGGAGACCTCAAGCGGGTTCGACTGTAGCATTGCAGCAGCACACAGTACACAATAATATTTACAAGTAAGAGGACGCAGAAAACAAACTACAAATCGAGTCCAAACTCCTTCCAAATATGTTCCCTATGCTCTTGGGAAAGTCGGGCAACTGCTACTGTTGGTAGCTGGAGTTGCTGCAGCACTTCCTTTCTCTGCAGGTGCAAGCAGTCCATCCAGCAGTGAAAATATGCTACTGATTTTCCTGTGCTTCATCGTTCCACTGACGATCCTCTTTGTGTGTAACGGCGATGAATGGACGCTGAGAGAAGTATATCATGCGGCCTCGGAGGAATTGTCCTTGAGTCGGGGCGTAGCGTACTCCTGCCTGCAGCCGTAACATACCATTGCTCTTGTTTCACGAGCGAAAACAATTGTTAGATTGATGCCTTTCAATTCGGACGACATTCCTGTTGAAATTGAAATTGAACCAGATATGAATATATTTTGAGAGGAACTTCACAGCACATCGCGCTGTAATGCTCAGTAAGTAGTTAATAGGTGAAGGATGTGAGCAAAAGAAGGCGATGAATGACCAACCTTTTAATTTTCGCAACTGATATTTCAATGAACGCGAAGTAGTGAAGTGGTGTCTTCAGAAGGACAAGTAGATTTGGCTTCAGCTGAAACTGTAATGATATGAGCGTAGGGGTTGTGATGGGACTATGTGGGCGGATTAAAATCGGTGGTGATATTCAGTATTACTGTTTATTGTTGTGTGAATTGCTGGGATGTTGTGTCATCACTGATCAATATAGGTTTTGTTTTGGACTGATGCTTAACCGTGATGTTAGGCTTTCAAGTCGATAAATGCCCGGAAGAAGACATTATTGAAGACGAAAACAGAACAGTGGTTTTCTACGTAAGCAGGCAAATTGTGATATCTCGTAACACGTATTTCCCGGAAATGTCGTGTCTAAATTGTTGGAGGTGTTGACACTGCGTGTGCAGTCCTTTGTGTCAGCAGGGAGTGGTGTGGAGCCTAAGAAGGACAGTAATGCTATAAATGGTTGCAGATGCGGTCATGTATAAGCACAACGATCATTGGTGCAAGTGAAATCCACGATCCGCATTAACCTCTTTTCCTCGAATTTTCGCGTTCCAACATGTAAGTATAAGAATGATGAAAATTGTCTAATGAATATACGTCCGTTTTCTTTCCTCTCTTTTGCCTTGGTGTTGCGTATGGTTACATTTAGAATTGCTTTGGCAAATGCCAGCTCGTGCTCCCTTTTCCAAATATGTTTCTCCTTTTTTGCTGCATCAGAGCTTTCTGCACATGTTCTTTCTATGTTTTCTCTCAAATTGATGGAAATTTTTTAAAACCCGACTTGACACTGATTGATATTGCTTCATTTCCGCGTTTGTGATTTTGAAATTATCGTCAAGGGATGGGAAGACACACAGTTTGAAGGTGATTCCCGCCAAAGTTGCACAGTCGTTTGCCTGTGATATCCCCTTATCCACTTTACAATAGACTGAGATCAGAATCCTTTATCTGGATAACTTGTATGAGGATGCTTGAAGCATTCCCATTTTAAAAAGAATGTTAAACATCAAGCCTTCTATTGTATAGGAACAGACAATGGTCGGTGTGCAATAAGGGAAGTTTTTGCCATTTTTTTCAATAATAATTCAGAGTACGAGGCAATCTTTTCTCTGCAGGGCATTTTTGCTATAAAGAAGGAGGCAAAAGATACAGTAGATATTGAATGTATTATAGAATGTGTATAGATTATACCTAGAGAGAAAATAAATTATTAGTATTATTATTATAGTTCAAAGAGGATAGATTCCCATCCCTGCTCCTTCGTCAAGGCGTTACTCTTCTTCTCTAATTTTGCCGCTTTGGCCTTCAACACGGTGAAGTCCTTGGTGACCTCCTCCAGGATCTTCCCCGCCTCCAAAACTGTCTCTGTTAGGAGTGCGATGTCGCACTGTGACGGTTTTCGAAATTTTAAACGGAAAACGTTGAGAATTTGCAGTAAAGAAATACATGTGTGAAATATTTTTAGTCTCATTATTTATGTCGCACGTCACATATTATTCAGAAGGTGCATAAGCCTTGATACACGTACAGTAGAATTAAGTGGATTTGCTTACGACTTGCCGTCATTGCTGGCTTGCTGGCCACCTGCACTTTGATGATCGGCGTTGTTGCTGTGGAAGCAATGTCTGTATGAATTAAAGTGTACATAATTTTACCTAGGTACTGGGTAAATAAGAACATGCTAGAAAAATTTACAACATGGGATTCCTGAAATTAATGCATACGTAATGTGTGCTGCTTAGAAAGCAGAATGGAATATCATCTATATATTCTTTACAATAGACTGCTATTGAAATGCATTACTTGTTTGCATCTAGATCATTGCTACAAGATTTTTGTTTTGGTGTCATATTGGGGCTGATTAAAGAGATCTTGTCTTTTTAAAGATTGTTGCTAGTCATTTTTTGTAGGTATACATTCGATCTGTATGTAAATTGTATTGTTGCTATCGCCTAAATTGGAAAGCAATGTCGTGTAAACTTTGTTTCAATGCGTTCAGTTCTTTAGTGATGGCGTCCTGTATGATGCTGTTAAGTACCTGGTGACAGTCAAGCAGGTGTTTATGCACAGTTTCATTGGAATGCTCTGTTGATATCTCTGTAGGGTTTTTGGTAAATGTATACGAGAAGTAACATCGGTAATGTCATGTAGCCATTGTTCTTTGATATTCCCAATGCCTGGACGTATCCCTCAGCCTTCTGAAGTACCAGTGAAGATTTTCGACTGGTATTATTCGACTGGCATGGCTAGCCTAATAACATCTTGTCATAGGAATTCTGAAAGATTCCATGGCTCACCCAAGCTGGTACTTGAACTCTATTATTAAGATTGTCCAGTAGATGTTGAATGTTCGTCTTCAGTGCATTCAATGTTGGTTTGTTGATGATCAATTGTGGTGGCATCTTGTGGCGTATGTCAGAAGGTGTAGGCACATATTCGATTGCCAGGAAGCTCATCGCCATTGTTAGAGGTTTGCTGATGACATTTGACGGAAACTTGAATGTTTCTTCTGCAAACATGGGCTCGATTTTAAAAATGGGTGCAGATTCCCTGGTAAACATTATGTAAGGAAAAAACGAAGGAGATTGAAGTACATCACCCGAAACAGATTAATTGCAAAAATAACATGTTTTCAATCTCGTTGAGTGAAGCAAAGTACTTCATTATAAAACTGTTAAGTTGTACTTAATCAGATAACATTGGTGTAGATTGGAGATGCGTAATGCTCTTGTTTTTCAAAACATTGGGCGTCACTGGTGCAGTTTTTTTACCTTGTTTTTGTTGATTTTGCATTAGCTTCATAAATTGCAGTTGCTGTTCTCGTTCTTGCTCCATCCCAACTAGCATGGTTTGCTGTTGCCTTTCAAAGTTCTCTTTCTGTAGGCATTACTCTTTCTGTCATATTATCCGAGTAGCGTATTGTTTATCTTAACTGTTGTTTTTACTTTACTTGTAAGGGAGTGAGATGGTGCCAATAAAAAGAAAAGAAAAAAGAGACATTCTGTAATGTTTCACATCTTTTTATTCTTCATCACATTCCAGCCCGTCATCCCTTTCTCGGAGGGACTCCTTCCAAAGGATATATTCTATCACGCTGGCTATGCTTTTAACAATTGCCATAATGCTCTCTGCATTGCCCTCTTCAATGTCATCTATTTCTTCCCTGATGGAAAATAGAAATAGAAGAAAACAAATTACCACTATTGTGAAATGCATTGCAAACGGCTATCCTTAACGGGTGCCTTCTTAATTAAAAGGCACATAAAATCCCCTAAAGTCACGTGATTGTTCTAGACTGGTTAGCAGTTGCTTATTGCAATAGTATTTGAGATACACTCAAACCTGCTTGATATCCCCCTCGGATATCTCACTAGTCTGATTATCCTTCAAACTCGTTTTCCAGTTGTCGTGATGTAGCCAACTTTGCTGCCATCCCTACCGAGATTATCCCCGCCCCCATCCGCTTCATATTCCGTGTTTTCTTTTCAGTGGAGGGCAGAGATCAAGCTGATTCGACTGTAGCATTGCAGGAGCACACAGTACACAATAATATTTACAAGTAAGAGGACGCAGAAAACAAACTACAAATCGAGTCCGAATTCCTTCCAAATGTGTTCCCTATGCTCTTGGGAAAGTTGTCAACTGTTACTGTTGGTAGCTGTAGTTGCTGCAGCACTTCCTTTCTCTGCAGGTGCAAACAGTCCATCCAGCAGTGGAAATATGCTACTGATTTTCCTGTGCTTCATCATTCCACTGACGATCCTCTTTGTGTGTAACGGCGGTGAATGGACGCGGAGAGAAATATATCATGCGGCCTCGGAGGAATGGTCCTTGAGTCGGGGCGTAGCATACTCCTGCAGCCGTAACATACCGTTGCTCTTGTTTCACAAGCGAAAACAATTGTTAGATTGACGCCTTGTAATTCGGACGACATTCCTGTTGAAATCAAAATTGAACCAGATATGAATATATTTTGAGAGGTACTTCACAGCACATCACGCTGTAATGCTCAGTTAGTAGTTAATACGTGAAGGATGTGAGCAAAAGAAGGCGATGAGTGACTGACCTTTTTTAATTTTCGCGACTGTTATTTCAAGGAACGCAAAGTAGTGAAGTGGTGTCTTCAGAAGGACAAGTAGATTTTGCTTCAGCTGAAACTGTAATGATATGAGTGTAGGAGTTGTGATGGGACTATGTGGGCGGATTAAAATCGGTGGTGATATTCAGTATTACTGTTTATTGTTGTGTGAATTGCTTGGATGTTGTGTCATCAATGATCAAGATAGGTTTTGTTTTGGACTGATGCTTAACCGTGATGTTAGGCTTTCAAGTCGATAAATGCCCGGAAGAAGACATTATTGAAGACGAAGTGCTCCCAAGGGGATTGATCACGGTTGCTAGCTATCTACAACATTTTGAAATCACTATTAAAGATATGCAAATCTATGACTGCTTTCGTAGAAGAAATGATAGTAAAGAGAAATAGTATATACCATTGATGATTTACGTATAAGCAGTGCTCACTTTATATGATAGCTAACTCGTGATTTCTATTTACAATTTCTCGCGATTGAACTGTTTTTTGCTGTAAGTTGTAAATGAATGAGCAGCTTCGCAGGAACAATTTTACAGATTGTGAATTAGCTGATATGGATTTCATTTTCTTTCAATTTTGATATGTGAACTTTGTGGTAGTTTGGCTGCGCGGTAGTTTGAAACTACCCTCCTATGAATCACAGATATGATGTACACCCCAGTGGAGTGAGTCATGATTGAATAGCCATCGTCGAGAGTGACTGCATAGTGAAATCAAAAAGTGTAACCCTGTTTTCTTATCACAAGGCAGAAGAGAGGAAGTGATGCAGGATAGGTTATTTGCGCAAGATTAGATGGCGACTGGACGTGTTTCGTAGCGCGGAGTCGTTTTTTCTGTTATTTTGGATTTTCCGAAGTATTATTGGAGAACTGTGACAGGAGAAATCGTACACATGATGGTCTTTTAGGCCTCGACAATAGCGTCAACAGAAATGTCAGTAACGAGAGGAAAAAGTCATGCCTCGAAGGCACTTACCAAAGATGACTTNGTTACAAATAATAATATTTACAAGTCAGAGGACACAGAAAACGAACTGTAAATCGAGTCCGAACTCCTTCCAAATATGTTCTCTGTGCTCTTGGGAAAGTCGGCAACTGTTACTGTTGGTAGCTGTAGTTGCTGCAGCACTTCCTTTCTCTGCAGGTGCAAGCAGTCCATCCAGCAGTGGAAATATGCTACTGATTTTCCTGTGCTTCGTCGTTCCACTGACGATCCTCTTTGTGTGTAACGGCGGTGAATGGACGCGGAGAGAAATATATCATGCGGCCTCGGAGGAATTGTCCTTGAGTCGGGGTGTAGCATACTCCTGCAGCCGTAACATACCATTGCTCCAGGTCAAGGCGGTCAGTGACTTTTTCTTCTAGACAAGGGGCGCATTGTACGAGGAGACCAGACAAGAAATACCGCACGAATAAACAAATAGAATGGAAACTATTGTTTGTTTGTTTGTTCTTTCTTCTAATCTGATATTATATAATCTCAGCTCCAGGAACCCGACTAGTTTGCTTCTTCGTCGAGGTTGCACACAATCTCTGTGTTAGTAATTGTGGCTATTACAGCCACCATTGCGATTAGCTTGTGGGCGAACCCGCCAAACGCGTCCTCCATCGATGCCACTTTCGACTCAATGTTTTTTATCTTCTCTTTCATCTCTCAAAGTTCTTGCTTCAAAGCTACATCGCAAGTAGATAAAACAACGTAATTGATTAGACGATCGGATAATCATGTAACGGATAGGTCAACAGTAGCATCTGATCATTTTCCATCCAATCAGAAACAAGTGCGAGCAGCAATGTCGTCAATGAAATAATATAAATATTCAGGGAACGCAGAGCGAGCTTACCATCGTTATTGGTTTCCATAATTAGAGTTGAACAGTCTTCACTAAGACGAATGTAGAATTGTGAAATATAAGGTCTATACATTACCCTTTTACTGGCGGGCGCAGCCCGCTAGCAGCGTGCGCTGGGCTTAGGAAAAGTCTTTGGCATTAAAATAGTGTATTAGCTTTAGCGTGGACACATTAATGCTTATGGATTAATAGAGCATAAATATATACATGGTTGTGAGACTACTGCCGGCACAGGATTCGAAAAGTAAGAGTCTATGCAAAGTCAGAACAGTTAGATCGACCGCGGTAACTGTCTGTTGTAGCTGTATATACAGTATTGCAATTTTTCTATTTGAACTACATAAATGTTAGTTCATAGGATTCCACTGCAAACCCTCTATCTGGATATCTTGCATCAGGATGCTTGAATCATTCCCGTTTTAAGAAGAATATTACTGAAACATCAAGCCTTCTATTATAAAGGAAAGGACAATGCTTGGTGTACAATAAGGGAAGCTTACGCCATTATATCAGAAACGATTCAGGCTACGAGCTAAGTGTCTTCCGGTATATCATTTTTGCTATCAAGAAGGCGACAAAGTATACAATAGTTATTGAGTGTATTATAGAATGAGTATAGATTATACATAGAGATAGAAAAATAATTATCATTACAATTCAGAGAGGATGGATTCCCATTCTTGCTCCTTCGTCAAGGCATTGCATTTTTTCTCTAAATTTGCCACTTTGGCTTTAACAAGGTGAGGTCCTTGGTGACCTCTTCCAGGATCTTCCCTGCCTTGAACACTTTCTCTGTTATGAGTGCGATGTCGCACTGCAGCGGTTTTCGAAATGCTGAATGGAAAAACGTTGAGAGAATAAGTCAGTGTTTGGAATAAAGAAATACATGTGTCAAATATTTGTAGTCTCATTATACATTATATGTAGCACGCCACATATTATTCAGAAGGTGCATAATCCTACATACACGCACAGTAGAAACAAACTTCAGGTATCAAATATTTTCGAAACGGCTTAGATATAATATTGTTTGAGAAATTTCTTCTTTTTTTTCAATTATTGAACATAACTCTATAAAGTGTTTGAGTAGATAAAGTTCATTTGCTTACGACTTTCCGTCATTGCTCGCTTGCTTGGCTCCTTAACTTTGATGATGGTCGTTGTTGCTGCGGGAAACAATGTGCTTATTACCAAAATCAACGTCAATGAAAGTACATATAGAAGGCATGTTCGTGCACTTATTCTATATGCTTAGGCTAGAAATAATAATTGAAGTGTCATAATTTCACCTAGGTAATGGGTAAATACAAACATGCTAGAAGAATTTACGGCATGGAATGCCTGAAATCATGCTGAAATTTAGGCTTCCTTACGACATGGATAAGATTTGGGTCATGGTGGATCAGATGAAAAAGTGCGAGGATTTCAACGGGAAGGCTATCAGTGAAATAGATTTCAAAGGACAACCCACGAAAACAATTCGAAATTACATATATTCAGCCGGAACGTCGAGCAAGTCCGTTACAGTGGTGTTACCCATGAATGCAAAGTATGCTCACACCTGCCTATGTAACGTCAATGGAGGAGAGCAAAATGGGGTTTATTT
>OFHS01002488.1:4526-20803 GCA_900245855.1 Calvadosia cruxmelitensis | reverse complement strand
ATATTGCCTGATATCACATAGCTCTTAGCCAATCAGATTGCGAGAATCCAAAATGTTATGTTATAATGCCTAATAGTCAATGAATACAATGCATTGACTGTCAACAAAGAATGTAATACAGCAAACGTAGATAATCAACATGAATACACACCGACAACTAATGTTCACCTCAAATCTAACAGAAAGAAATTGCAGCAATAATTCTGCTTATTTAAGAGAACAAAAGCATATAATTCAAGAATCAGCAGTGTAGATTAAGCTTCAGCATTTTGAAGACAAGCATCACTTCAATTGGTAGGGAATATTTTCATTTACACTATTGCCATGGTTACTTGTGGATCAAAACAAAGTCACCCATTAACTTCTATTCTATCTATTTAACATTAGTGGCTTGAAATACAGTCTGCAATTCTGCAGTGGTCCAGGTCACTAAATACTCTAAGAGCTCAACATCACAATGTAATTATCATACCTTCGAATGTGAGTATTAATGATAAATGGTCTTGATCCTTGAGGCAAACCACAAAAGAGTCAAATGTCACTATGTACGTAGATTGGGATGAAGGATCTGTGTAAAAGAACGTCATTTGACTACTGAAACATCCAAATTTGACAAATGACAATGCTCTCTGGCCATAACAACACATTGAAAAAGCATACCATTAACTGGAGGAACATTGTCTTTGAGCTTCTCTTTAGCTGGAGTGAGCTGTTCTTCATCAACAGGGACAGAAAATCTAGCAGAAATGTGGTACCAATAAAATTATCAAAAGAAGAAAGTATCTTATGCCAATGCTGCTTTCTGCGATACTTAAAGTAGTGATTGCTACACGATATAGAAAGTAATAGCTTATCTCACATTTCTACTTAGTCACACTTCAAGAGGCATGGCACATAAAAAATCCTTCGAAATAGTAGTTAAAGCGTGGAAGAGCTATAAAGTGTAACAGTACTAAAGGTCGTAGTGCCAATGGCATTATCCTAGCAATGACACTGCTTCACAGCTGCCTGTACTCCTGATGATTGTTGGACTTGGCTAACAACTATTTGTGATTGTCCTTGATTGTCAGTTGTACCCAGATGCAGGAAAGATGGCAAAAGTCAAATAGCTCTTGACAATAGCTGCCTCACTTCAGTTAGCAGTCACTACAGTAGCATGATATGTGTCCACTTTAATAATAAATAGTCTGTCTATGAGTTTTTGAAGACAAAGGCAACATGAACGATTGTAAACGGACCATATGATTAAGAAATGTCTACCTCGCGGAGATTGTTTTGATATAACCCATGACCATGGCCAGAGTGGACTTTTCAAGGGTCACATAGCAATCAGGTAGAGATAGTTCACATAAAGTATCATCTGCATTGTTGCCACTCTCCTGGATTGCAAAAAGACACACACAGTTCAACAACACAAACCAAAACATCCGCAAAAACATCCATTAGGTAACATCGATTATAAAAGCAAGCCACATTGTATGGACAAACAAACTCCAGGTAAATATCAATAATATAGCTAGCGAGAACATGTCTTCAATGCTCATAGCCACTGAATGTGGGCAATTGTTAAATTAGGATGAGAATTAACAGATACAATATGATAGGAAATACGATAACAGTTCAAAACGAAGTTGCAAGGGATATAAATGTAAGGCTGTAAAGACTTGTTCATATAATATCGCTCAGCTGGTGCAGCAGAGGGGGAAATATTGAGACACGAGTTGAAGTGAATTAGCAAAGCTAGTGTGGCAACTGGAATGCAATCACTGGAGATCCTAAAGACAATATCCAATGGGATAATAATAGTAAAAAGCGAATAAGTGTGGTAGCACATAATAAATGTGGTACTGAATGGCGATTGTGGTAGATCTTAACCCTTGTCCTGCTGTTGACGTGTATACACGTTTTCGAAACAAGTCAAAAGTAGCAACACACAACCAATCAGATAGTTAGTCCTCATCAAGCAACCAATAAGCAATTGGTGAAGCGACTTCAAGTCTTCATTTAAATAGTTTTACGAGCAGGACAGAGGTTAAGAGATTTGACACACTATCCAATGGGATAACAAGCTTCGACATGATCACATCAAACAACATTCTGTGGTATTGTTTTATTGAATAAATACATAGAATTTGTACCAAGCTCGAAAATTTGTTTTAGAAACCATGTAAAAGGAAAAACCAATAAAAATAAAGTAGCCTAACTGTGTCAGACATCAAGAAATACCTGCCTGAATTGAAACGTTTATAGATGTAATGTAATGTAGTTTATTATAGCCACATGTTGTATTAAGGTGTTTATATGTCTTAAATATACTGATATCTATCTATGCATCTATCTATCAACATGACCTCAGAAATCGAACGAAAAGTACGATGTACTATTGATCCATTGCAGTAGTTGAATATTGATTTTGATACAGGATATCTGTCTGTTGATACACACTCAGAGCAACATCACAAAAGCTATTTGTTGAACGTCTCAATAACGTACCATTTTGTACATGACTTTCAGTGGGGTTTCTTCAGAACTGAAGGTCAGAATCTTCGGATGAAACCCAGAGTCTTCTGTAAGCGGCAGTCAGAGAGTATTAATTAAACAACAAAACAAGATTGATAGAAAACAAGCAAGCACAGAAACACGAACCATGGCATATTGAAACTAGACAATCATGTTTACATCGCCCGTTGACATGAGTTTAATTATTTATATAATGTGTGTGTACTACGTAGGTTTGTTTGAAACGCAGTTTGGGTACTCATTAGCAAGTATGGGTTTCAAAAGCTCCTGGGAAATATAGGCTCTAATGATAATAGCTTTCAAACACGCTACCAAGTGCCAATGTTTGAACCAGGTCAACGTTTAAAATGGAAAGTAGAGAACAAAAACATCCAAGTTCAAATACAATAGATATACTTATTCTGACCTAGGCAAGAAAGATCTTCAGCTTCCAGGGCATGTAGTACAAGAGATGCCTGAACACTACTCTTCTTTGTCTCCACACCAATAGTGCACTGTTGCATGACAACTTGAAGCAGCTCTCCCAACAGAACGTCTGGTTGGGAAGTGTTCAATAACTTGAGGCTGACCTATTGAGACACAAGATGTCTGTCACTGTTGTCATAGTAATAGGTCAACCTAGTGAAGCGACATTTTCATCATAACAATGACATCACCATTGACAGGTTATGCAATATTTCATTATAAATGATGTTAGGCGATTTGTTCTGATTCACATTCTGTAGTAATGGTAGTAGAACTCAACAGCGGCAATAACTCAACCCTTCCTTTTCAGCGCAAGCGCATTGTGTGTTCATGGTTTGGTACAAGGGAAAAGAAAGACAGCATAACGAGTGAATCCTTCCCAAAAACATTGAGCACACCGATGTAATCTCTGCACAACAAGTGCTAACTATATTCAGGACACATGACCAACAAAAGACTACTGCTGAAACATATTAGCAGGATTACACACAACGAATAGCTCCATACATCAGCGTTACAACGCACATGACACCTTGCATGACACCACAGACATACAGACACAAACAGGGCAGAAAATTGGTTGTGAATATAGGGCAGAAGGACTTTCTAAGGCGGCACAAGGTAATGGAAGGTCAAACTATGCCAATATAAATGATCATTAGGAATGAAAAGAAACTATTAACAGCTGTTCACAGGTCAGGCGATTGCAAGAGCATGTTAAAAGTACAGAATCATCAACAAGGCTCTCTTCAGAAAAGTTTGAAATCAAATTAGATGATTTCAGGAACTATTAGCACAGTCTTTACATCAAAAGGAGACCAAACGAATAATATTGCATTGTGACGAGAGTAGGTAGGGAAAGATGGAAACTGAAACAGCATCACAGTTAAGGTATCAAGGTCGCACAAAATGAATCAGTTGCATAATTGCATTAATTGATTGCTTGTATTTTTATGTAACGTGGTCGTGCAATGCAAAGCCTACAATGCGAATGCAACCAATTATTATTGCTAAATAACACAATCAGAAAAACATTGAATCACGCCCTGGCCACGCCAATGCAAGGAATAGATCGATACAATGGCAAGATACCTGGATACGTACCAAGTTAAGTGACACATTTGCAGTAATCCAAGGTGCTGCTTTTGGACTATGATTGGGTAAATCTTCTTTGGAAATTTCTGAAACATCTGCAATGTCATAGAGTCAAACACAGTTGATAATACTTCACTATCATTTTGATGTCAAATTTAGTGTGTCTACTCGTCATTCCAAAAGCGTTAAAGAGTTCCAATATAACCTCTGTAATGAAAATCTTTTTGAAATTTGTAACATTTGCTTGATGTAATTAGTTTCTCATCTGTCATTGTACATCATACTTTAATCATTCCGTTTGTAATGCGTTTGTTCGTGCCGTTTTTCAGAATTATACAAATACATACAATGGACCACTTTATGAATCGATTATGCGGCCATTTTGGCACTTTCTTGTGCATTGTATTGGATGATTAAATTACGGGCAACATAATAATCATCTGTATTTCAGGTGTGTATGACTGAAAACAATTAATTTGAGTGTCTATGATGCCACAAAGAAACAATGCACGAAACACACATTTCCTTCTTTGAAGATCACATAAAAATATTCTACTGTGCGAGAATGAAACATTCTGCAGGGTCCCTCATATCTTGTGTTGTCTGACATAAAGCAAAGCCTGCCATAGGATCAGCAAAATATAAACCCAGCAATTGAAATCAATCTAAATATGTTACAAATTAATCATGTCATGGCATAATTGATTACAAATAATGTTTCAAATTCACAACAACAAAGCATGAGTTCAATATAAATTACAGGATTGGTGATTGGAGGTATGATCAAATAATCAAAGAACATCAACAAGTCACCAGAAGCATACAACAACAAGCAGAAAACAGACAACAAACTAAAGGCACTTATTAACCTCTGAGAATTGGAGCTGCCTCTCCATCTCTAGCAGCATCAGAGAACTGATTACCTGCAGAATAAAGAAATTACATTCATTTAAAATAAAATCAGAAAAACAGCTGTCCGGACTAGTTTGTATAGTGCTACAGTCCACACTATTGCAAAGAATCGAACCATGATATGTGACACTATAAACAAGAGATAGGACCAACAGTCCAAAACCCAGTAAGCCATATAATCCAAACAGATGTTGGAAGTAAGAAAACGCTGACACCGAAATCGATGGGAGATAACTATTCATGCAATGCGCCAAAAAGTTGAAGTCTAAATGATCCATTACTTGCTACCATAATTTGTTTTCCACATACATGCACATAAAAATGGGACGTTTAAAGCAAGTAGACATACATGATTTTATATTAGCAACTGTTACCAACATCATATTACCAGAATCAGTCACATCATATTGTTTGGTGGAACCCTTGACAGAAAGGTTAGTTGCCAGAATGCCTGAAATAACCTCGATATTCTCGTCACATATATCAACCTGCAGAACAACAAAGAACCAGACCAGGTGAGAATCACAAAAAAACAATGCAAATGGCCACATGACTAGTTCTTGAAATTGAATAACAGATGACTTCTCAATTCTCAAACAAAAAGCAAAGAAGCACTTTCAAAGAATACTGATCTGTTATACATTGTGGCTAGAGTCCCCAGAGATAAATTTCACAATATATCCCATGACAAGAAACAATTGGGACAAAGTTTTGGTGTCTACTTGCGCCATCTCAAACTGAATAGAGAATATTAATTAAAAACCGTGTAGCTTACAGAGATTGTAGGAACAGCCAGTGACACATTGACCAATGGAATGCAAGTGAGGTTGGGTTCAAGAGATCTTTCAACAGCAGCAGATATGGCAAGTGGATTCAAGATGGTCAACACATTCCCACATTTAGAGCTGTAAACATAGAAACAACAGAAATGGTATTGCAGCAAGGAGAAACAACAGAGTTCTAAGGAGTACATATTGTTGTTGGTGTCTGAACTCTGTGTCGTGAGCCACAGAGTGAAAAAAAGACCGGACAGAGTTCATTACACAATAAGATACAGACGGCAAAGAGACACATTGCAATATGACAACTGCATGCTCTTACAATCACATTGCTGGAAAGTAAAGATATTAAATTCACACTTCTGCCACGCGCCAGCCACAAAATCTAGCTTGCAGAACAAGCTCAAGGATGTGCGTATGGATAGCTAAACGCTAAAAAATATTAAATTTAACAATTTAATATGTATGGCGCAGCAATGTAGTGTATCACAAAATTGAGAGTCTATAAAAATTTGAATACAAATAAATAAAATTGTAGGCACACTAATTGTACAATTTACCTGCAGAGTGAAATTGCCTGGATAGTCACAACAGTTTGCTCTACGAGTACACCATTTTGAAATTCAACCAAGTTTTCAGTTGGCCATTTTTTATCAAACTTATTCTGGACGGTCATATCTCCTAAGTCAACGGATAGATGACTATTCTCTGTTCTTGACGTCGGAATAACAAGCAGGGGAGCACAGAGGTTGATGTCAAGTGAAATCTTGGTCTGTGCTTCCTTCATGACTTCAACCTGAAGCAAAATGTATGTAAATAATCCACATAAACGTTATACCAGCAATAAATGCGAAGGAATCTAAAGCAGATATTAAAGTATTGGTCTTGCTCTTGCTTGGTCACACAGGTAGACAAATGTGCCTAAATGGCTTGCATGTCCATTACTTTTAACAACCGAATAAGAAACGAATGTGCTTTGCTAAAGTGGGTCCATAAATCAATAGAAATTACATATGTGAAACAAATTCACTTGAATTGAAGTCTCTTTTTCAGATATCTCTCATACCGTGAAACCTGTCTATAACGCTCACCTTTGGGACCTGAGCAAAATGACCTTTATAGACAGGTGACCTTTCTGTCCAGGTTGATTTCTATAGAAAGTATCATCTTGGGGTTATGAAGAGTGTCCTTTTTACACAGGTGACTGCTCTATAAAGGTGGTCGCTAATACAGGATTGACTGTATGGGAAATTACTATGTAAAGCCTGGGGCAAATGACACAACATTTGCATACAACATCGCACAATATCTGTTGGGCGAGACAATTGTTGGGCGAGAAATGTTGCGTCGCTTGGCTATGGTGTTGGGCAGTGTCTGCATGGTGTTAGGACTTGTTGGAAGTTGTTCCGCTGTTTTTTTAACCAGATCAAACACATGTTCGATGTTGGACGGAAGTCACTTGTCATTTGCCCTGGGCTTTAGTTTTCATACAAGATCAGGAATCATGATATTGCATCCTCCTGCTTTCTTTCATGTGTCGTCTGAAGTGTTTCTTACATATGGTTGTTACAATATACTGTTCGTAGGTAATGTATGCCAAATTGCAGTCGTATTTTCATGCTTTAAAGCTTGATGCACATGTTCTGATATCCAAATGACTAAAGTCATGTCTGCAAAGTTTGTGAATCTGATAACATGAGTTGTTGATGTTGTGAGTACTCACAGCCAGGATAGTAAAATATTGCACTTTACAACAATTGAATAGGGTTGACAACATTCTATTTGCAAAATATTTAGTAAAAGGTTATCACTGCTGGCGCAACACAATCCTGTGGCAATGCCAAATAAAAACCTATATAAAAAGAGTCACTTGCAAAAATATATGAAAGTGAATTGAATTGCGTGTGGTACATCTAAATGACATGCAGATGGGTTGAAATCTGCTGCTGTTTCTCCATACTTGAGTTGATACAGTATTGATGGCTACGTCTTTGGAAGTACTTCTGGTTTCTTCAGTAGTCAAGCATTCCAGCATAGACTACAACAAATGAACAATATCATGTCTCAAATGATTACAAATGTACAAATGTATTGCTACGGACCATAAGCACTAGTAGGATGAACTCACGAAAAAAACTAACATAACTCAACAAATACCGCATGGTGGATAAATCTTACTTGCAGTGACAGGATGATGTCATACACAATAACAGCTTTGAGTTTGGATATATTCACAGAGAGATCGATATCTGCATCTTGAAGATTGCCTTCTGAAAGACTCCTCTTCCTGTTGTGGATTGTAACCTGGAAAGAAAAGAGACATTGTTGCAGATATATAGCTGACAAGACAGCTGAGTGATTTTACATGAATTAATGATTACATCATGGACAGTGACACAACATAATTATATAATAAAAGTCACTGCAATATCTCAAGTGCAAATCTGAAAACAATATATAAAGCTGTAGCTCAACATGTATTTATTAAAAAAATGTCTGTGTTTACCCGTGAAGGTATGAGATAATGATTATATAGTCATACTGTACACAAATGTACGCACACATGCACATAACTAGAAAACATTTGGTTTGAAGCTTGAGGTTTGAGGCTGACTTGAAATAATCCTCTATGCAGGACTGTGTGATGAAGCTATCAATCAATCAGATTGTAGAAGAACGAACGTGCTACAGTTTCTTGCACATTAATGAACAGTTATCAAGCAGTTTTATATGTGATATGGCCTGATACCACCACGAGAGGCAGGTTAGGAGACACGATAAAGGCATCAGAAATCTAGAACCGCATGCGAGTGATTTTAGCCTTTCGAGTGTCTCCTAATCTGACTCGAGTGGTGATATCAGGCCATATCACAAAGAAAACCGTGTGATAACTGTTTATAACGTAACTAGTCCTTCGTTTCAGCATTTTGAGGGCCAAATCATCGCATTTGTAAACTGATTAATATGAAAATTCTCCTATTGTCATGACTTCATTAAGGGGACTGAGAATGAGGCAAGCACGAAAGTCTCATGTTTTGACCTTGAAGTGGCAGCCATTGCCATCCGCTGCGAACAAAGCAGGAAAAAGTCGTGAACAATACTTAAACTACTGAGAGTTACTACTGAGGACTGCATTGTACCAATGTGTAATGGATGCTTGAAATACTTATTGCTTCATGTAAACTGGTGCTAAACCGCTGATTGTTTTCATAATTGTCTCTTGGAAGCGTGTTTTGCCCTATTCTTTTTGGATTTCGGACGATGCAGATTACTGTAGGCATGCCAAACCAGGTTCGGCTGCTCAATTCTGACTAGGATACTGGAACATACTCATGCAGCTTGGATAAAGCCTGGAGTAGTCTTGTAGAATTGGGACTTGTTTTTTCTTTCCGTCTTGTTTAAATTATGTAGTTTACATTTTGTGTTGAGTATTCTGTTGGAGACTGAAATGTGCTTTTTGACTTTTTGTCAAAGGCAAAAACTCTTTAAGCCTGATTTTGGACCACAGTAACTTAATGCTGCTTCCGTGTTCATTGTCTCTGCCAGTATGATTAATTTATCTAAATAGCCTCCATTGACACAGCTGAGGTGTTGCTCAGTCTCTGTATGATTTCAATAATTAGTCTACTAGCCAAGCCGATGCTGAGCTGAGGTGCTTGTTGCCGGCCGCCATTATGAATCAATATCAGATGGATTTCTATGTGATATTGCCTGATTACACATAGGTCTTAGCCAATCAGATTGCAAGAATCCAAAATGTTATGTTTTAAAACCGATTACATGAAAAAAATAACATAACATAAAAAACAAACAAAATAAACAGAACAAAAACAAAAAAGGAAAAAAAAGAAGAAAAAAGAAAACTTAATAAAACAAAATAACATAAACAAAATAAAGTATTTATAAGGTGTAGACAATACCTTGACGTCAGCGACACTTTTAGAGTCCACAGACAAAATCTAAAGTAAAGAGCAATTGGTGAAACCGAGATCGATCAAGTGCTATCAACACCCACATATGAACTTGTAAATTCTGCACAAAAAGAGTAAAGTTGAGCTTGGTTAATTAATATCCCCATTTTGTGTGCAACTTAAAAGTAAGATGTCATGCAAATCGAGACACAACACGAGAGCATTAATCAAAGCCGACAGGGTAAGTAAAAGTCAAGCAGCGAGGAGAGAATAGCCAGGTGGATTTTAAGAAGCTCAGCTGTCATTATGAACTAAAACGTTGTGAAATCCATGTGAACATCACTTTAAAAAAACGATGTTACAGCAAATTCACATTGATTTAGACATAGTGTTTATTATTTCACAAGGTTTTTCAGATTGTGTCCCCGAATTCACATGATTTTTACATTGTTTTTACATAACTGTTGGATTCATAGAGTGACAACAGTGTACTGTTTTCCAAACCTTTGGGTAGTGAGTACCAACAGATGGATCAATGACCACAATACTCTGCTGCCTGTAAAATACGAAAGAAGCAAAATGTTTCATTGCCCATATACAGAGACATTCAAGCACAAACAACACCCAGCAATGCACCATGCACTTAAACAGCAGCAAACAATCCCAGGTGGTCCATGTCACCTTATTGTGATAGTGGTTGAACGTGTTGCAACCATAACTTCTGAATATAGACCTAGGAAAATGAGACAAAGATATTCAAGGAAAGTTGGTGGTAGTAATATAACAAAACCGTCTCTGGAATACTTGATTTTAATCATCAATTAGGTTGATTTTTAAATTTGCTTTGACACTAAGAAAACAAACAATGAAAATTGAACCAGGGAAACGTTGTGTATTAATTAACTAGTTTAGTCTTTTGCTTTGTACAAAGAGAGAGCCACTGTACAAATAATACCATGTATAACTATTTAATCTTACCCTTTGATGTGATTATTGCAATCGCAGTCCTATCTTTTGATATTCCAATGGATATTTCTGATACATCCACTTGCAAGAAGAACGATAATTTGTCCTCCTCTGCAACGTCTGTAAACAAATTTGCAACTGATTTAGAATTATGTTTCAGAAAAAATGGCTGTTTATTTGTGCTTAAGAATTGCTTAAAATACAAGGAAAAGGAATGTTTCAATAAGAAATTGTTGTAGAGAAGTGTAATATTTCCTATTGAATTCATATATTTATAAATTATATCTATTATCTGATTGATATAATTATTATTGAGTATTCTGTTGGAGACTGAAATGTGCTTTTTGACTGGTAACCTGTCAATGCAGAATCATGTGATCCCACTATGGCTGCATGCATGATGTCACTGCAGAGATCACACAATTGTTCTAGCTGTTGGTCATGGAATGCCAATACTCATTTCTTTACAATAATGAGAACCAACAGACAACCTCTTTTGTACTGACCAGGTGCTACAGGCAGATTTGCATCGCCTTCACAAAATGAGTCTTCATCTTCTTCAGCTATAGTCAAGAGCGTGTGATCTTGTTTACTGATTTCCGGTTGTGGTGTGGCAGGCTGACTTGCAGAAAAACTAGAACCAAAAGGTAGGTACAATGCAGACACACACACACACAACAACAAAAAACATTTTTAGATTTGCACATAAACAGCAAAGAAGACACACCTTTCTGCAATATGGTTCCCAATGGCCATCATTGACAACAAGGATGCTTCTGACAAATCAATGTCAAGTTTACCAACATCAAGTTTCACTTCCTGTTCGCTTTTATCAGAGCCAGGTGATGGTCCACTAGGATCATTCTGACAAAAAAAAAACACAAAAATGATCGATGAAGTAATCTACATTGAAACCTGTCTATAACGGTCACCATTGAGACCTGAGAAAAACGACCTTCATAGACAAGTGACCTTTCTGTCCAGGTTGATTTCTATAGAACGTGTTATTGTTGGGTTATGGAGAGTGACTTTTACACACGGGTGGCTGCTCTATAGAGGTGGCTGCTGTATAGAGGTGGCAGCCAAGATAGGTTTGATTGTATTTGAGACAATAAACATAAAGAGGAATTCAACCTCAAGTCTTACGTTAGTGTATCTTATCTTCAGGAGCTGCTGGTTGGAATCCTTCTTGCAAGAATGATGAATGCCAGTATCTTGTATGACACAAAACAAAATGCAGTATATTGTCTCAAGAGTCGAGTAGTATTGACACACAATCAGAGGCACTTCCATGTAATAGAGATACTACCAATTACAATGTACAGCAGAAGTAAATATACAATATTACTGCTTTCCAATAACCTGTCCGTTGCATAGAAAGTTTGACCTTGGAAAGCTGACCAAGTCCAACCATGTCAGACAAAGAAATGCAAAGCAATTCAACCCATATAGATTACCTCACATCAAGCACAAATAAGATGAAACAATGAAAGTATGCTCAAACTTAAATGCAGCGACGTCGACAGTGACCAATGAAAACTGGTCTCTCATTAGAAGCAACCTTGACAAAGCTTCATCATACTGCTTGAACCTGACATAGGTCACTTAGAGGTGATCTCTTGACAAAGGTGGTTGCTTAAGACAGGTCGTCATCAAGATAAGTTGGAATATACTCACTGTAAAGTAAACTAATCGAGAGCATTAATAGCTGACATCCTTACAAAACAGAGTAAGAAGGAAATTAAACTATTACCTGATGTCCAATCCTGAATTTCAATCCCTAACAACGATGCCTCAACATCTAACGTCCATAATCGCTGGAGAATCTTTGCTTCCAAACAACTGATCCTAAGGCTTGCGTTTACTATGCCACAATCAGTAGGAAACTCTTCAAACACCAAAGAAACCTGGAAAGTTAAATGCTAGCTTGTATACCTGGAAAGAAAGTACTGGCCCAAACCTGATTATTTTAACGTGCTTAAAAACTGTGATCAGTTACATATGGTGAATATCATGATATTCCTTCAAATATCTACATATGCAACTAAACTGACTCTACCTGATTACTACGTATAACTGAACTTCCTTTCATTTTCTCTTTCTCATCTTTCTTTGTATTTGAATTCCAGAATTTTATTACTTCTTTTCTTTGCTACTCTTAATATTCAACAAACTTGTATAATCATTTCTATACTTCAATTGATAAAACTGGGCGTCCCAAACAAACAAGTATTTGTGCTTATGGGATGATCCTGACTATGTATTTCTTTTTTACTTCAAAACATATTTGTATATAATTAACACTGTTTTAATGGTCAAATAAAAAATCTATCTATCTATCTTTTGTGTCCAAACAGCCTATTTCGACAAAGCGTGCACAAGAGGCGTGAAAGAAGCCTTCTCACCATACTTTACTGATGTAATTATGCATTAGCCAGCAGAACATGCCACACACCTGCCACCAACCAAGCACCAGCTTCATACTCATTTTGGGCTGACGAATTTAACTATGCAGTAGCCAGAACAATTTAACATGTAAAGACTAACAGAAAATAATGCAAATTTCAACCCTAAAGCTGCTAATATGTCAATATATTGATATATTGACAATACAATAGTGAATTACCAGTGACACCATGACTGTTTCACAAACTCATAATTGTGTTGATGTTCACTTTAAAGCAACTCACATTCTAGCAATTCAACAGCAATTGTACTGCTGATAGGTGACAACACAAAGCAGGAACAAGCGGGACTTGAGCTTTTACTTACCTCCGCAATTGAAAACTGCCCTTGCAGTTTTGTGCGATCCAGGGTCATCAATGAGTTACTATAACTCATCCGTCCAACATCACTCGCATCCTCTGTGACATCTTCCTCTGCATTAAACCACTGGTCATCATCATCATCATCATCGTCAATGTCAATGTCAGCGCTCTGGCCATCTAAGAACAAACAATTAAAAATATACCCTACAGAATAAAACATATCTGAATGAATTTTTGAGGTAGAAGTCATTTCAACATGATAAATAAGCAACTAGATAAGACCATTAACCTCTTCGATTTATATTTGTAAATAGTTGGAATATTCAATTCATGCAGTAGGATGGTTATCTTTAGGAAGCACACAGGCGAAAACATAATAAACTAGATATCACTGTATTATCATATCAGCATTAGATGATTGGCAGCAGGATGTTATTTAGCCAAAGATGTTGTTGAGCAAAACCTAAATGTGCTATATGCTGACACTGAAGACGGCTAACAGTCCAGCAGACCAGCCGTTAAAATCAAGCATGGTATTTGCAATGTCCTTCTACCTTATAGAAAAACCAGCGGCCAGTTTGGAAAAGTTCAATTCAATATAAATAGTACAAGTAGTCATCATTAAAGCCTAGCGGGCCATCAACATAATATTATAAATTAACTGTCAGTAATGGTCTAATGTCTGGGTGTTTATTTGGACAAGAGGGAACAATGACCCTGCACAACTGAAATATGGAAAGTAGCCATGTATAAAGGTCATGTGTTGCTTTTCTTGCTCACTGTCACTGGAATAATGCATCGTGCAGAAAAACAAAAACAAAAAAATAGAAAAATGAGCCATCACCTACCTCTGGCTGATGCATACGAGGATGCGGATTTGATCGTCAAACTGCGATTCAATGCCACGGTGTTAGTAGACAACAAAGCAATGGATTGAACTTCGTCATGTGATATAATACGAGATGATTTGCGGCTCTAGGACAGAAATGAAGAAGATTCTTTATGGATGATATCAATGATTGACATAAGTATCGCAAATATCGAGATAATGCTTCAGCTGCCACTGTGCCTTGGCAAGCATGATGTTCAACTAGTAATCAATGAGTGAGAGAAGTTCATATAAAAGGATAAAAATGGCAACAGATATGCAAAGCATATCTGCATCATTGAAAAGCCGCAATTGTTCTGCTATATTTCAACCACAAAACAGTATCCTGGTAAAAACAGTACACTGGTCACAGTGGTCAGAACATCTTCAAATGCCACATCGAGAAACACAAGTGCCAACCATCTGATGCACTGCATGGACTCATAGGTTAGAATAGAAGCCGTCAATCAACAAGCATGTTCCTATCGCATCATACTCTAAATAAAGAAGGCAGATGTCATTTCACTTTCGAGCAATACTTTGTATGATAATAATAATGCATCATTTCCTGGCGGTGCCTGTCCATTTGAAAGTAAAGGTAATGATTTCTTATTTTAACTGCCACACATGAAGACAGACACTTTTGGATGAACGGTGGAGATACGTAGGGGAATTTTTTTACGAGTTCCATCACCCTCGTTATGACGGCTGGCTCCCTTGTCTAGAATTATTAGTTGGACGTTTCGAAGCACCTCTGCACTTATTATAATTGCGCAGCATGGCGCGTTACATTAAGTCCCTCGTCACCAGGGCAGCAACATGGTCCAAGCTGCAGGTCCGGCTGGGATTCGAACCCCGTACCCGGGGAATGAAAGCCAGCATTCCTGCCATAGCTCGGCCATGAAGCTGTGTACTCAAGGTAATGATGATGGATGATGCTGAATCTGCAAACTATCAAACTTACCCTGACACTCTTTGTGTCTGACTGATTGTCTGGATCAAGGACAGCTTGCGATTTTGATACGCTCATGACATAACCAAGAAGCTACAACAAGAAAGAATATTGACAATTTATATTATAAGCCATATTACTATGAACAAAAACTATAACACAGTCAAACATTCTAGAAACCTTATAGCTCCAGGCAGAATTTCAAATAGAACTGGGCCTGAACCATTGATTCATCAACTGTCGTTGTCAAAGTTAAGATTAAATAGTTGTACATGGTATATTTTGTACAGTGGCTGTCTTAGCTAGTTAATTAATACACCTCATTTGCTTGGTACAGTTTCCTTTGTTTGTTTTCTTAGTGCCAAAGCAATCATTTCATTTTTATCACAAAGGATTTGATTATATTCAGGGCTTTCATAATATCAGACGTCCAACATGCTATCTACATTTGTATGAAACAAAGGGTTCAGCAGACAGGTAGACAATTATAGTTACTCGAAAAGAAGAACTACTAGAATAGGATATTAAACCTCACCTTCCATGTAAAAAAGCTACCTGTAAACTTATTGGAATTGTGAATAAATGATGATGATGATGATGATAAACAAAGACATCTGGATTGAATCTGACGCATCGGTTGTTTATCTGGTTCTTAAGGAGCTCTCGTACAAGACAATATATTGCATGCAATGTTGATCTTATACCATTATTAGGCATCACTGTGCAGCTGTTATGTGATGAATTTGCATCTGTTAAATATTCTGCTTCTACTATGGATGGCTTCCATTGAGAGTAAGACCAATAAGTAGAGCCAAGCAGCTATACATAGTTTGTATTGCATGGTATGCATCGCATTTCCGGGAAATTGACGTCCCGGTTTCCCGAAATGAGAAACCGGGACTCGAACGGGTCCCGCATTTTTGTTTCAGTGTTTTGAGCTTCAACCAAAGTGCTAATGTGCATGCTAAATTTTCAGTCCATTTTATGTTAGCAACTGTAATCCAAAGTAGGAAGAAAACAAACAGAAATAATCAAGCCTTC
>OFHS01002487.1:0-20460 GCA_900245855.1 Calvadosia cruxmelitensis | reverse complement strand
CGGGAGAGGTAATCTTGACGCCAGCGCAACAAAATATACTAGTTGGCTTGATACAAAAATCATTTTAAAATAGTTCTCGGCTAGCTATAGCAACGAAATTTATCAGACCTAGTCTCTATACATGCGGCATGAGTGTCATGAAATCGCTAAGTTATTGCTATCCGCTGGACTGGAAGACGAGCTGGCAAAGTGTGACGACTGGTTTTTCCACGTAGTAAGCTCTCTTGTGGAAACGACATGGGTTCTGTTTCTCCGCCCCTTTCACACCTTTCGTTTGACAACCATTTTTGATTGATTGCGCAATAATTCTCCAACTTCAAGGCATCATAAAGGTACTAAATATTGCTCAAATTGAAAAATTCTTTTTGCAGAAGGTATATTCTGGATCATATCTATCGATTTACGAAATAAAAAATTATCCGTCATAGGCACTTTAAATACCTGCTCTCTGAGTTCTTTGGCTTTCTCCACTTTCTTCAGTTTTAAGGCGTAATCCTGCATCTCTCTTGTCAGTCCTTGGTCTGTGCAAAGGCGCACCAGGAAGCGAAGGCCTGCGTACATCAGAAATGAAAGTCACGCGCAGAAGTACATAAAACAACCATCCGCATCATCACAATGCCACAACATTAAAATCATGACATCTATTGTTATTGACAGTTCTACTTGCATTTTATTTCTTCATATACTGTAAGAGAAATATGAAGACAGTAACATGAAAACTTATACAAAGGAACCTAAACCAATCAGCAGTGGTCTCTTACCACAGTTGGTCACTTAGTACAGGTAAAATGTATCTTACGAAAGGTGGCAGGCTAAGATAAGTGGCCATAATAAGGTGGTCTCTCGAGAAAGGTGGCCACATGAAGGTGGTCTTTCAAGACAGGTGGCCACATGAAGGTGGTCTTTCAAGACAGGTGGTCACTCACATAAAGGCGGTCTCTCAAGACAGGTGACCATAATAAGCTGGTCTCTCAAGACAGGTGGCCATAATAAGCTGGTATTCTAAGACAGGTGGCCATAACAAGGTGGTCTCTCGAGACAGGTGACCATTTAAAAATACACTGCTTTTGTTGTAACTATATTCATTTGTTCAATCTTACATTCAGCATTGTCGGGAAATCGTTCGTGGATTTGCTTGTATGACGTCAATGCCTGCTGATAGTTGCCTGCAGAAGCAAAGAGAACATTTTGAATAGAAGTAGAAAATACAACCAGACCACAAAACAGTACAGTGTAACTCCATTAATATAACCTCGGTTAATATCACAACCTGCTTAATATCACTTCAGTTTGAGAACCAAGCTCAAGAAAATAAAAGGGGTGATACTCACGTACCTATCCGTCGGCTACAGCTTGCTGCCATCAGTTGCCACCGAACCTCTCCGGGTCTGTGAATGTATAACAAGACAACCATGTCAATCAAGTCAACTCAACTGCGTTCAATTTATCACACAAACTTAGCAGGAGTCTTGTCCGTAGACCACGACTAAAGTGTAGTCCTAGTCTCAGTCAAAATCTCAAGCCTTGGATAATAACTCAGGATATGAGATGTGAGATTAAGCTGCGGACTACACTTTAGTTCCGGTCTAAGAACAAAAACCAGAGATATTTGTGAGACTCACTGGACAAGTGATGCCCTGTCAAAGTAGTTCAATGCCTTTTCAACAAATTGTGCATCAATGTAGTAGGCACCCAGCCACTGAATGGCGTCAATGTTCGATGGAAAATAACGAAAAGCCTACAAATAAACGAGAACGTGAATACAGAAATATTAAAACAACAAGAAAATTCTGCAGAAATCCATGGAAAATCATCATCCCCGTCAGAAACCAACTGTACTTCCAGGGAATCTTTCCCTGGAAGCTATATTTAGTTCATCTGATTTTCACTAAATTGGCTATAATGACAGGATTCCATGGAACTGGCAACCAATTAAACAAAATCAAATTGCACCTCGTATTGATATTGGAACGCTTGCGATTTATCATTGTCACTGTCGTAGATCTCCGCCAGCTTCATGAGAACATTTGGATCAGTCGGAACGATAGACAACAACTGATGATACCTAAAGAAACAAGAAACGGGTATAAGGGTTCACATTAGATCATTTGAAATCAGTTCAAAAGGAGGGTTAGGGTTTGTGTTCACATAGGTGTAAATGCTTAAAAGTGAATGAACTAGTCTGTGTCATCTCCATGACAATCAATTAATGCGACATGAAACAAAACATGATGAAGAGGTCTCCCATTGGAAGCGAAACTTGCAAAAAATGGCCGGTCAATGTTAAGCGGGTTTTTCAGTGGGAGGCATGGAAGTAGAGATAGGACGAAGTCCAGTATTAGAAATTTTCGATTTCGATTTCGAAATTCACATGTTAAAATTCGGAAAAAAGAATTCGAATTCGAACATTTCTTATTTCTTTCAAGAGAACAATTATCGGAGAGGCATCAAGAAACGAGCGTTCATATCATATTTGTAAATTGTAACAAAGCATGTAATTTCCAACTGTTATTTTTTGTATGCATCATTTATATGTCTGAAATATACTCCTATCAATCAATCAAACAAGTCTATAGGCAACTGAAGCCATTTTCATGATGCGTATGTCCAATTTCCCAATTGCCTAGGCCTACACGGCAGCAGAAAACTATGGCGGAACCTTGCTTTGGCATTAGAGTTAACAAAGAAAATCTGAAGTTCTGTATTAAAAAGTAATAATTTGCAAAGACGATTTTTCAGCTTTGATATTTCGATTTCCAATTCGATTTTGAATTTTGGCACCGAAGTTCGATAAAATCAACTTTAAATACGAACTTCGTCCCATCTCTACATGGAAGCTTTTACACTTTGTATGCCTTGATTGATATCAACCAAAATATGACACATCACTTGGATAGATCCATCAACTGAACATTTCCGGAAAATTTAATCTGCATATAAATCCCTGCCTCCTGTATATAAGGTTCACATCTCTTTAGAGCTCAAGGTGACCTGCAAAGACAGGTTTCCTAACTAAAGAATCAGCTTACCATTCAATAGCTTCAGCTATGTTTCCGTCCAACTCATACCTTCAAACAGACGTCAAGGGCAAATTGCAACAACAAACCATTATCCATACGGACAGAGCAAACATTAAAAATAAAGTTATTGTACATTCAATCCTGTCTTAGCAGTCACCTCTATATAACAACCACCTGTTTATAGTGGTCACTAGATGGACGTCACTGAACAACCTATTGGACACTCAAACCTGTAATTAGCAGTCACCTCTATATAACAACCACCTGTTTATTGTGGTCACTAGATGGACGTCATTGAACAACCTATTGTGCAATGAAACCTGTATTAGCAGTCACCTCTATGACTTTAACGGCCATCTAGCTTAACGACCATTTTCATTGTGCACAAAGTGGCTGCAATAGACAGGTTTTCATCACATTTGAAAATTTCATATCTAGAACAATTACAATGACAAATGGTGATTTCAATGGAAATTAATTTCACAGCAATGGAAGGATACAAGTTTGCCAGCTGGTACAACACTTCAGGGTGGTTAGGCACGATGGCTTGAAACTTATGGAAACAATCTAGAGCCTCTTGTAAATGATCGGTCCTCTTGTAAACAAGACCTGAAAGAATGGCAATTAAACTTTGAAAGTCAAAGATAGCACTTGGATTTAAGGAAGTAATACAAATAATGGCTTTCTGCCTTCAAAACAAAAACTTATGATGAATGGACAGCAGTTTGACAATATGGCAAGCAAAGACCATATGAATTCCATATGCTTACAGGTGGGATTGCTGGACAAAAGATTCACAGTGACAATAAACAAGGCTAAACATAATTATACACAAAACCAATCAATCAATTGATCATTTCACATAATTACAGTTGCAATACTGATTTCTTACCAAGGTTATAGATGGCCTCTGTGCAAGAGGCTTCAATTCCAAGTGCTTCAGAATAGTATTCTTTGGCTTTTTCAAATTCATTTTGAGCAAACAAACAATTCCCACGGTTGACAAGAGCTAAAGAGCAAGAAGAAGACAGGTCTGTATAAAGCAGCCAGCTTGAGGAAAATATTACACTAGTTGATAAGGGTAGAATTCATATTCAGGACAAAATGACCATTGACTTACAGTCAAACCTGTATCAGGGGCCACCTCTATAGAGCAGCCACCTGTGTATAAAGACCACTCTTCATAACCGCAAAATGACATTTTCGATAGAAATCAACCTGGACAGAAAGGCCACCTGTCTATACAGGTCATTTTTCTCAGTTCCCAGAGGTGACCGTTATAGACAGGCTTCACTGTAACTGGAAGTAGTTGTTTTGGGCTCGAACAGTCAGTGCACGGAACTACTGTTGCTGAGACAACACAAATATCTCATTGTCTAATTAGTGCTAAACCTGACAAATCCATCCCTGTATTCGCTTAATAAACAGATCATGAAACAGGAATTAGCTATGGTGATCTTGTGATCTCACCTGATGGGTTGTATCGATCAGCAGTGACCGCAGCTTCAGCGTGTCGCTCAGCCTGAGACAAATCCCCTTCCTATAATAAAAACGTTCGACAATGCTATAGATTTTGTGTGCGGTTTAATTACATGTATTAGTCTTGTGGGATTGGCTGTGTCTCTGTGTATGGTGTAATTGGCTAATTGCATGTATTGGTCATGTCTCGTGGGCCTGTGCGTGATGTAATTACATGTATTAGTCTTGTAGGATTGGCTGTGTCTCTGTGTATGGTGAAATTGGCTAATTGCATGTATTGGTCTTAGGGGATCGGCTGTGTCTCCGTGCGGACCGTATTTGTGTGTATTGCGTGTATTGATTATGTCTCATGGGTTTGTGTGTCATGGCTAGGGAAATGTGCGTAATCGTTAAAAGTCAAGAATTGTGCGTGAGTTCTTTAGCAGGAAATACATGCTTGAAGTCGGTCGCGTTTTGTGCTTTGCGCTATTCAACCTTGTTGTTGAGTTTACAGATTTCATATTGATATTATCTGATTGGACTGATAAACGAGGCATAGCCAACAACGTAATTTTATGTATCAGTTTATTACAGACAAATTATTCCTGGTGACTACCGATCTTGCACAACTACCTGTGGCACGAGATCATTTTTCATTTGTACTTTAGTAATAGTTTGAATATCTGATTATCAATGCTTGAGCATTATGTGAAAATGCAACTCAAAACACACATCCCAAATGCTGCTACAAACAACTGTTATTTATGGTATACTTAATTAAAGGCATGTTATAGCTCTAGAATTCTAAACTGCACTACTCTGAATCTCGCTACAGATGCAATGGTAATCCACTGAATTTAACTACATTTCGGTTTTGGTTGATCAAAAAGCCAGATTTCTTGTGTGACAAAAATTAGCAGCGAGGTTCTATGCCGGGAAAATTTAGCATCACTCCACGTCTCAATTTTGATTACATTAAACACTAGCATTATCCAGTGTATTGTATAGCATCTAAAAATAAAAAATATAAAATAAAATTCTATTTTCTCTACGTGTCTTGAAGATGTTTCTACGGTACAAAAGGTATAAAGTATGCTAAGAAAATAGAAGGTATTTCACAACTAACAAAACATGATTGCTATCATCGTAGCTAATTAGACTGCTAATCAGTAATAATCTCTTCTAAATTTTTAAATGCTTTGAATATTTGACGAGAAAATAAACCACCGTCAAAGACCCCCACAATTATTTTACTGAAAGAAGAAAATATTTTTCTGTGCTAGTCTGAATTTTTTTTTTTTAACTGCCACACATGGAGACAGACACTTTTTGGATGAACGGTGGAGGTACGTAAGGGGATTTTTTACGAGTTCCACCACCCTCGTTGCGAGGGCTGGCTCCCTTATCTAGAACTATTAGTTTCCGGCTGGGATTCGAACCCGGTACCCGGGGTACGAAAGCCAGCGTTCCTGCTACTAGGCCATGAAGCCGTTATTGCTAGTCTGAATCGTGCAAGCAGCACAACGAAGAACATCGCATTTTCAAACCTGCAAGTAGATGAATGACAAATTGACAGCCGCTTGCGATGCCATTTTTGTGTCTTTCTTTTCAAATAATTTTAGAGATTCAATCGCCTGCAAGAGAATCACATGGACTTACAAGACCAACCCAACGTAAGCCCAACGATAAGATAGAGACGTAACTCAACTAAAGAATACGGACAACCCACACCGCAAATCCTAATGCTTCTTTTAACACTGATTAACTCATACCACACAAGTCATTTATATCAGTAAACATGAAAGAGAGATTTTAGAATATCAAAACGAGGCATTGACGTTAAGAAGCTATACATAGTAAAAGAGATTATGTAACAAATACTTTATCTAAGACTTTAATACACCCAGACAGGCAAGAACTGGTTCATAAAGCAGCTTATCGTTTTTGTAAGCAACAGCAATTAGATTAGAAATTGTTTTACCTTGGCAAATTCTTTCATTCTCAGATACGTGATTGCCTTCGTTATCTCTAGTTCGTTAGCCAATTCAATGTATGTGGAGCCTTTGACGCATTCAACGCACCTTGAGATAGAAAACAACATCACATCGTCAAACATAGATGACGTTCTGCAACTCGATCTTGGTCTTGTGTTAAGAGATCGCTTTTGTTGGCCGCTATGCCGGCTGCTCAGTAAAAGTCAATTACAGTAAAACCTGTATAAGCGGCCACCTCTATAGAGCAGCCACATCAGTATAAATGCCACTCTTCATAACCCCAAAATGACACTTTCTATAGAAATCAATCTGGATGGTCGCCTGTCTGTAAAGGTCATACTTCTCAGTTCCCAGAAGTGACCGTTATAGACAGGTTTTACTGTATCGGGAATTAAGAATAAAACATTGAAGAGCTTTAAGGCGATATAGACGGTACCGGTTTGTACTCTCCTGCCCATTCTGCAGGGGCAAATTCGCTATTTGTTGATGACAATGACCAGATTGCTTTCACAAAATCAGAGGGACAAGGAAAGCACAATGATGAACAAAAAACTAGAGATCATTCATAAGCACCTGGACAATACATAACTATGTTCATATCTGTACGTCTTGTGTTTGTTAGATTTGTAAATCTGGGTGGCGTGTACGTCTTGTGTTCGTGAGATTTATATATCTGGGTGGCGTGTGCGTCTTCTGTTTGTGAGTTCTGTAGAACTGGATGGCGTGTATGTTTGTGGTGTCATACAAGGTGTCAAGTGTTGTGGCGTCGCAGTGTCATATGCGTTGCGTGTTGTATTGTTCTGTTGTCAGCGGTAGTTCTGTATAGTCATGCGTTGTGAATGTGTATTGCACGTGCTCTGAGGAGTAAAATCAGTGTGCTCAAAGTTCTTGGCGAGGAGCCACTCGCCGTGTTGTCCTATCTGTCTCCTTCGCACCGAACCATAATCTTACAATATCCTCTGCTGCCTACAGTGTGGCTATGTTGAACATCTTCAAGAAGTCATTCTTACATCAAACGCTGTACCGTGCCACAGTGGATAACATTAGGTAATACAGTGAAACCTGTCTATAGTGGCCACCTTTGGGACCTGAGAAAAATGACCTTATAGACAGGTGGCCTTTCTGGCTAGGTTGATTTCTATAGAAAGTGTCATTTTAGGGTTCTGAAGAGTGGCCTTTATACACAGGTGGCTGCTCTATAGAGGTGGCCGCTAAAACAGGTTTAACTGTAATTGATTTTACTGAGCAACCGGCATAGCGGTCAACGAAAAGCGATCTTTCAACACAGGTGGTCACACAATACAGGTAAAATTTTGCATTATTTTAATGAGTATTGATTATGGTAGCTTGACATACGTTGCAATTAATGAATGTTGGTCTGTACACTAGTTAGTCACTTAAGCTTACCAATCAAACCCAGCATCAAACGAAGTTTCTATTACAGGTGAGATAAGCTTTGCTCCGGCAATAATGCATTTGCCAGCAACTTCTAGCCTGTAAAAAAGAATCAGCTGTTCATAGATGAAAATGTCAAACTGTACCAAACAGTGTATAATACAAAGAGACAAACAAATTTACTTAATCAACAAGAATGCTCATACTTTTTCTTCTCGTATCTGCACAGATCGTCATTACGTATTGCTTCCGTTAACAATGCATGTTGCTCATCGTCCTGAAAAAAATTCACAAACTTGATAAACATTGACGATGGTAACAGTCATCGAAATAAAGGTAACAATCTTGTGGATGTCCCTACAGACAAACGTTTCATTATTTCATCAAATCACATCAAATCAAATCACATCAAAATCAAATCAAATCAAATCAAATCAAATCAAATCAAATCAAATCAAATCAAATCAAACACATCAAATCAAATCACATCAAAATCAAATCACATCAAAATCAAATCAAATCAAATCAAATCAAATCAAATCAAATCAAATCAAATCAAATCAAATCAAATCAAATCAAATCAAATCAAAATCAAATCAAATCAAATCAAATCAAATTCTTGCTTGATAAAGCAGAAACGTTGTTGTTGACGATAAATTCTATTGACGAGGGGTTGTATTAAAGCGATGTGCATTGTATATGCTGATTTATATTCATCATCTCTCCCGTTATTGTATAATGGGGTTCAATCACGTAATTTATCAACATTTTGCAAGTGTCCTAAAATAGCTCTAGGCAAGAGTCACAACAACCGGTACAGAGATCCAATAGGACTCACAATGCCATAAGAAGGAAAGATTTCACATAAAATGTGAAGGTAATGTTCAATTAAGGTACAATGCAAGTGCGGTTCATTTTGAAATGATATTTGATTATTACAAGTGAAATATCACATTGACACGGAACTTAATGAATGAGTTTGAGTCAAATCGTTTACACATAATTCACAACACGTTTCTATTACATTCACTGATCATATAGCCTCACGATTCAACACCACATGTGAACGAACTAAACAAACAAACAACAATGAATGTGTTGGACCACATATGTTTTACCCCAGCAGACACCGAGTACTTCTCATCTCCATCAATACCAAGGTCAATTTGCACCATATTCTGAAAGGCTTTTTTCATCTTTTCAGCGTCACCAAGAGCGTAATAGCAAAGCAAAAGATTGAAGCCTTCAAAAGAACAACAAACAAAAACGTGAATGGCTTGCTTTAATTGAACGACTGAATTTACGAATCATGGAATATTCTCAAAAAAAAGCATTGGAAAACATCTGGGATAGCTCTATTTTTGAAAGGAAATGGTTTTGCAGAAGTTCAAGCTATCATAGCACTTTGTCAACATTTTCAAACTAATAATTTTATATCCACATCTTCTCCACTCTTTGCCTGTACAGTAAAATCGCTTATCTTCACAACAACACAGAGATAATTGACAAGAACATCACTTTCCTTTGCATTTATCGACAGAAGTTTTTGTCTGGCCTGTAATGTTTCAGTGTCTTGTTGTATCGCAGCTGTTGGAGTGGACTGGCCAATAACTAGATCAGTGTAATCAAAAAACTTGCCAGAAATTCTATTAGATTTAAATTCATGTTACATGTTGTGTTTCTTTATTTTATGAACCTCTTAACCTCAACTAGCAGTATCAGTTAACTTGTCTTAAGTGACCGTGCAACGAAACTTCTCAAAGATTGTCCTTCGAGACAGGTGGCTGCTAAGACAGGAATTGCAATACGTTTAAGTTTCCAACTATCATTTCATATTCTGTTCTTACCTACTTCAATCTCTGGTTTGATACCCATGATGTGCTCGTAAGACGTGACGGCATCGGGGTACTGTCCCATCTTGATGAAAACCGAGGCAATATTGCACATAATCTTCAACCTAAATTGGTGAGAAAAATCTCATTAGCATTGTGTAGAGGTGAATCAAGCTGACAGTAAAACCACGTTGACGCTCCAAAACGCATCCGAGTAATGTCAACACAACCACAATAAACGGCATACAACATGACCCGATCTAAGAGACACAATTCATTCTGTAAGTGAAATCCAATTAGCAATAGGCACAAGTTAATTCTTCGTAATTAAACTCTGCCTCAGTTGAATGAGTTGAACAATCCATTGAATAATTGGGTTATCAATGTTAAACAAAGATTCACATTATAAAATTCCTTGGAATTTTCAAAAGTGACAAATCTTTAGACTGCGGTCATTATCGAAAGCTAACTGAACTTGATAGTAACCATGGAAAGAGACTAAATATAAAAAATGTAAATGTCAAATTATCTAACAAGGGTAGCCCAATAAGCCAATGGCTTGTGTCCCTTGGGGCCTTCGACAATTAAAACCACAGAAGACATAACGATTATATGTGTCATCGGCTGGACCGGGAGTCGAACCCGGGACGTCTGACTGGCAGCCACACATACTATCCGCTAGACCACACCACGCTTAATCAACAGTGGCATGTATGAAAAGCAGTATGTCATCACCTCATCTCCTTGTGTGTATTAGGTATTTGATCCAATGCTATTCTGTATTGCTTGACAGCTTGAGAGAGTTTCCCTTGTTCGAAGAAGATGTTGCCCATGTTTACTCTCAAGCGACCGGCATTACTGAACATCTTATTCTTGACTATGATGAGGTAGGTGTTGACGGCTTCTTGGTATAGCTGACTAGCGTGATATTGATGAGCAAGATTTAAAAGAACCTAAAACCGGAGGAATAGAATAAAAATAAATTTAGGGTGCCAGCAATGAAAATGGCTAAAATATCACAAAAATGACAAAATGCAAGTGTCCTAGTGTGCTATATAAAAGACTTTTAATGTATATGCTCCAGAAGTAAAAATTGATTGCATTGAATGACTGTACGTAAAAGCTTCATTGAGTAGGCCTACTGATTAATAGTTTTCTATGCATATTATATGAAACTCCATAGGAGAAAGCACGAAGGAATGTCAAATTTCTAAATCAAATTTTGAAGGTAAGGCTCACCGAATATGTAATATCAAGATTGACTTGTTCAGAAAGGGAAAATTGTTCTCTCTGTTTGCACAAGACCCTCTCCTTCCGTCCGGCTTCCTTTGCTTTCTCTAAAGCCTGAGGGGTATAACAAGTGAAGATACAGCATATTTTAGGAAATATAAGTCACCAGTAAATAAAAGAAATCGCAAAGACACTCAGCAGCGTGACGATTTCAAGCCAAAACTTAAAGGCCAATACATGACAGAATAATTTTTTAGATCTTTTCGATCATGGTAAATAATACTATATTTTTATCCCTAAATTCCAATATCAAAAGTTATCCCTAAAATTACAACGTACCAAAGTAAAGTCTTTCTTCTCGTTAGCAAAACAGCTTTCCTCAATTAGTCGATTGACTTTTTTCTCAAGCTGCTTGATTTTTTCTTCAGGACTGCAAACAAAGAAATGTAGCATCAGCACGGGAAAGTATACAAACTGTCATTATAGAAACTTGGCAAGAATGAGGTGATTCCCGCACCTGTCCTCTGGTTTTGCTTCTAGCGTGGCAGTAAGGACTTTTGTCTGTCCCATAGGATCAAACATAACATTTGGAGCTATGAGAGAGCATCATTGTCATCATCACAATTCAAAAATAGCATACCAATGCAAGCAGGGACTCATTGACTCCCAAAGGGTCTGAAAGTTACCATGGCATCATAGGGTGGTAAAAGCAAAAATGAAAAGTCGCCTGTGTGCATCAGTTGAGTCTTGAATTTCGAAGGAACATATAAGACACGTAACTCACTAAATTAAGTAAGAAAATTTCGACTCACAAAGAACACAATACAAGAAAATACATCTCTAGTCCCTTTACAGAGCGCTTTTCCAAGCCACGATTGACCCTAAATGCAGTTCGCTTGACATAGGAAAATGCGCTCACGATTATTGGACTGATCTAGACATAACTGTAACCAACAATTAGCCCAAATTGTCTTGTTATTATATGTGCATGTACTTGTTAGAGTAAATTAGATTCTGACCTCCTGCTGATGTATAGCCAGCTGCACGTACGGCTGTCATAGGTCTTGCTTGACTAGTGTCCTGAAATGACACAAGAAGGCAATAATGTGACGGCACAAAATATTTAGCAACACCCGCGGAGAAAAAAGTCTCACATGACCTATTACGAAGCAAATGAATTGAACAATAGGAATTGAGATAAATTTTCTTGACAAGGGCTTGAGTCTAACTAAGCTACAAGTTATACTACCTTATGGTTCAGAAAGTAACGAACTGCTGTGCAGATTACATATTGCTTTCCATTGTCCACTGTAATGTCGTAATTGTATGTCTGTGATGTCATACGAAGTGTCAAGCATTGTGGCGTCACTTTGTCACATGCGTTACGTGTTGGACTGTTCTGTTGTCAACGCTTGTCAGCGGTAGTTTGTATAGTCATGCGTTGTAAATATATAGTGTCGTGCTTCGTCGAATGAAAATCAGTGAGCTTGACGATGAGCCATTCGCAATGTTGCTGTCTGTCTCCCTCGCACTGAACCATCGACTTACTTACAGTAATATCATCCATCAGTGTGCGTGTTGTTTGTCAGTTGTCACCTGCTGCAACGTTGATATTTCCCTGTAAGGTTTAATTTTTGTGTTGTTTCGGTGCTGTTGAGATTAGATTCAGTGAGATTGCGTTACCGTTGGACGAGGTGGATGCTCGCCGTATTCTTGAGTCTCTCTTCCTTCTGTCCCCTAAATGATGATGTTCCATTTACCTCGGCTTGCCTTACTCGGACATGCTATGCGCCGACCATAAACGCCACTGGCCTTGTACTCCACCCAAATAACCAGCCGTCTGAACCATTCAGGCGCGGAGGGGCGCTACAAGCTACTTACCGTCGGCTGCTCCATGATGACCTTGCTAGCTGCAGCATGATGACCTTGCTAGTCGCCGAAATTGCCACATTTGCAAAAGATTGTCATTCATGGGCGAAAATGTTGCACATTCGTTGATGCGTGCCGCAATTACTTTTGAGTGTCATGATATATTATTATTACCTTGGTGACATATCTCACCTGCATCATCACAAAGAAAGAGGAAGAAATAACAATGAGCTAACCGAAACAATCCCAGTGACAGGACGTCCTCCCATCGATGAACCAGGCGGGAACGCTTTTCCTTTACCCTACAATAGAACAACAAGGCAAGGAATCATACTGGAGAGCTACAAACAATATATATGCTTATGTTGTGAATCTCTTAATGATTAGTTGTTTGGAAGCTTAGGCTAATTATGTCGCTTGCCCATTAAAAATGGCAGACCTATATTCCACGTTGATTTACATGCTGCATTTATACAGTCAAACCTGTATTAGCGGTATCTTCATAACCCCATAATGACATTTTGTCATTTTCTATAGAAATCAACTTGGACAGAAAGGCCACCTGTCTATACAGGTCATTTTCCTTGGATTCCAATGGTGACCGTTATAGACAGGTTTCACTGTATATAACGATTCCAATTAAAATTTATTGAATTGAAAAATGTGCAAATTATTACCGAAAATTTTCCGCAAATAAATTTTGTGCTTAGATCTATCTTCTGAAAACTTACAAAACTGACATAACAAATCAACAATTTACGAAATGAGTCGACACAATAATGTGCGAGACTAGAGCAACCATACCGAAGCGGTTCCGATTCGAAATCCAGTACCAGGAGCTCTACCGGAACTTGTTCCCTATTCAGGAATCGACAAAAGCTGTTTAGAATTTCAGAAACACATCTAGGGCCTACATGTAGGTACAAGAGGGTCAGGGTATTGAATAAAGTTGCTCCGGTAATAAAAACAAGTCATAATTAACACACAGCCTACCGCAGGACGATTCCCATAGCTAGTCCTCAAAGCTTGTTGGAAGCCTTCATCTCCAACTAAGTCCTGAAACACAACATTTAAAACATTTTTAGAGACATTTTAGAAAGAAAGAAAGAGGTTTGTTTATGTAGGCCTGAAATGTTTCAATCACGAGGAAGTTTGTGACAATAAAAATGCCCATCAATAACTTGCTAAATTGCAATTACAAAAGACTTTCATCGTTTTCAAACAGAATCAAATTTTGAAGCTAACTTTCTAACATGTAGTATCATTATACTGTTATACATGATTTTATATAAGTTGTTGTTACAAAGTTTACATTGGCAGCAGAGAAAGTTGTAAACTGATGGTCTTCAGATTCGACGTACCTCCGTGTCCAGGGCTGGATTATGTTCCTCAAAGCCTGCATAGAGGTCCTCTTCTTCTTCCTCCCCAACTAAATGAACTCCGTTCAACATATTTCTACTAAAATACAATAAGATAGAAGAAATTACGAAGCTTTCTTCACGAACTCACGAAACCAAAATACAAGTTCTGATATTCAAATCCCATGATGCACCTGAAACTGGCTGTGATGTTGTCATGGTAACTTGTTTACAAGCGCTGAAATATTTATCATCTTTGTAGCTCAGTTTGGTTTGGAAAACGCCGTACATATTCCAGCGTAGTACAGTGAAGTAGTAGATATTCACGTGTCTAAGCACCAGGCGTACTTGATTTTGGCGTTATAATTATTGAGTCGTAGTTCAACTTCTACACACTTCCCCAGTTCCCAAATTTTCACAGTAAGATACGAAAATTTAACAGAAAAATAAAATTCGCAAACAAATTCACAGATGAATTGAATTCTAAATATTTTCTTGGTCAAAAAGTTGTAAGAAATTGGCTAAGTTGTGGACTCAGTAGCCACGTTGTATTTTTTTACAATAGCTATTGCTTGGAAAACTTTTCCCAGTAACTTTCCATGTTATGTTTTGATCCACTTTTGTTGAGGTTCCCAGCAAAGCACATGGATATGTGTCACGTGCACAACCTCGTGATATTACGTTCACATTATTTTGTAGTTCAATTAGTTTAAAGCTGTTTGGTTATTGAAATCAAATGTAGTGAAACAATTTATTGAATAAGAGGCCATGATTGAGGATACCCATGTGGCGTTGAAATAATTTCAGCTGATTTTGGAACGCCACGGGTTATTGATTTGTTATCTTTATTTATGTCCCATCGCTTCCTCACAAGCGCCCACTTTTAGCACATCATGCAAGACATCAAGAAACCAGAATGTTTACTCAAACCTTTAGCAATTACTCCAAAACTGTTGATGGGACCTGGCCCATCAAATTGCGATCCTCGTGTTTTGAAGGCTGGTTCTCTTCAGGTCACTGGCCACTTACACAATGATTTCAAATCTATCATGGACGATGTCAAACACGGGATACAGTATGCTTTTCAGACTAAAAATGAGTGGACATTTGCTGTGAGTGGGACTGGTCACGCTGGAATGGAATGCTGCGTTGTGAATCTCGTCGAAAAGGGGGACCATGTCGGCGTATTGAGGAATGGTTTGTGGGGACAAAGGGCTTCAAATTTGTGCAAAAGATTGAGTGAGTTGACTGTCAATAAACAATTTAAAATAATTTAGCGCATTCATAATCATAAACGAGTGGCGCAAATAGATAAGTTCTAAGGGCCTGTTTACATGAGTCGGGCCAGCCCTGCTAGACGGGCTGACACCTTTGAGTGAGATCGTTGCCTGCTATTGTTTCGCATTGTTTCTTTGCGGTGCGTTTATATGATTGTCGGGCCAGCCCGGTAAGGTGGGATCCCCCTCACCGGTGAGATCCTACCTGTGTGAGATGGAAAAATGCGACAAAATGCCATATAAACAATATCAGGCAAGCTGGCCCGGCAGTGGAAGCTTTCTACGCAGGCGCTAGGGTGACATAAATTTGACATCTGGTGCCAACGGATAGTTTGTCGACTCGTGTGCGTCGATAAAAGCTCAACATCGTATCTTTCTTTCGCTTTTCATCATCAATACACAGTATGGAATCCAAAGCAAATAGTTTCGACTGAGTGGCGAAGTGATCGAGTTTGTAATTACTAATTAAACATGACTTCTATTCTGATCGTCCTATTCTGTAAAAAGAGTTACGGAATGCACTGGTAGTAAAATAGAACGACTACCAGAGTTTATGCAGCCCAAAAGACGAGCCTCCAACGTGATAAAATGTGGCGAACACGCTTGCGTCGAGGAAACAGAGACCAGCCCGGCAAAAATTTGCCGGGCTGAAGCAGAGCCAGCCCGGACAGGAAATCACCATATAAACAATTGACAAATTAGCCCGTCCCGGCGCCAGCCGGGCTGGCCCACCTCATGTAAACAGCCCCTATGTACCTGGAAATTTATTTTCTTTCAGTTGGCCTCTCAACGTGTTAAAGCATGGTTAAAATCAGCACTTCATGTAAGCAGGGTTGGGTCAGTTACTTTTTAAAAGTAGCTAGTTACAGTTACATTGTATAGAAAGAAACTGGCTCCATCATATCCCTGCGTATAAGCAAGGATAGGAAATACTCAGAGTAATTTACTCAGGTACTGTACTCGGAGTAAAAATTTTGCAGGATCGCTACTTTCTGAGTAAATAAATTTTGTGTTACTCTTACTCTGGATCGGAGTAAAAATATCAGAGTAAAAGTTTTCCGTTACTCGGAGTAAAAGTTTTCCGTTACTCGGAGTAAAAGTATTTCTGAAACATCGCTTGATTTTCAATAGGCCAAAAGTTTTCACATTTTTGTCCCGGAAACTATTTTCTGTGGCAACTGAGATTGGTATTTAGCATCACAAGAAAGAACTATGCCAGAGGATGTATGTGATCATGATACCATAGTATGCTCTGGATACCACTTTGATGAGGAATTTTCTTGATCCGTATTTGTGCTTTACATTTAATTTAGATGCAAATGTTTCGGAACTTGTGAAGCCATACGGCGAGACCTTTGACCTAAAGCAAATCGATACAGTAAGTGCAGTTATTTGCAACAGCTGGTATGTATTGTAACAAATTTACCACCAGTTAAACCAGAATGTTTCAATTGTAAGGTATGTAGGTTTATGTGTTGATTGATGAATAAATATAAGCTGTTAGATGTATAACTGTGACAGATGCGATGGAGGCGCAGGAGGACAACATTACAAACTACAAGCTGACAGAGGGTGCTGATTGGCGATCTGAATGCTGACGTAAATGCTTGATTGAGACAGCTGCACTTGTATCTTTAAAATTCATATGATGATGTGTAGGCTAAAACTCTGATAATAATTTGGAGCTTCTTGTTGGAAACCGAGATTGAGAAAAGTGCAGAAAAACTGGCGCGACGTGGGAATTGAACCCACAACCTTTGGATTGCCGGTCCACTGCTCTGCCATTGAGCTAGACGCACCCTCGTTAATCTGCACAACAATCTCCCTTATATTATTTATATATCTGCCGCCGAGTGAGCCTCGTTACGTCGTCGTGTACCGGCCATTTGGTACACGACCGCCTTTCATTTTATGAACCAACATGAGTTGCTTTGTAGAGTGTCTAGTGTAAACACTCTCCAATACTTCTACCTGGCAACTTAGTGATCTGATACTTGAATACGTACGTGTGCCAGAGTCAAGTGCGTTATCATTAGTCTACACATGTCTAATTGTATGTAAGCCCTCGCTCCATCTCCTGCATCATGCTACTTTGTCTATAAGTTGTATTAGAGACTTTTAAGTAACATAAAATACTATAATCATAGAAATTACAAACATGTTTGTGTTCATTGTTTTTTTGCGAGTAAAACAGAAGAGACGGCACGGGAAATAGCTCATGGCCAGCAAATTGGAGCACATTGATTATCTGTTTGCACAACTGTAGTAGTATTTGTTGGAGAGTGTATGTTTACACTAGACACTCTGCAAAGCAACTCATGGTGGTTCGTAAAATGAAAGGCGGTCGTGTACCAAATGGCCGGTGCACAACGACGTAACAAGGCTCACTCGGCGGCAGAAATATAAGGGAGATTGTTGTGCAGATTAACGAGGGTGTGTCTAGCTCAACGGCAGAGCAGTGGACTGGCAATCCAAAGGTTGTGGGTTCGATTCCCACGTCAAACCAGTTTTTCTGTACTTTTCTCAATCTCGGTTTCCAACAGTATTCAGTGGCATAGATAGCGGTCCTGCTTGTCCTGCTGAGCAGGACCAAATAAAATCCAGTCGAAATTGGTATTTCCGGTAAATGAGATAATGATATCTTCAAAATCCTCAAGTTAAATTTATCTTTCCTTTAGTACTTCAAACCAGGACACTTTTGCCTTTTTGGAGGCCCTACGAATTTTATTGACGTCACTAAATTGCTGCAATCCTGCTCGATTCAGCCTGCAGGAGTGACGTAACTTCTGCTGTGCTTTCATTGGTTGTATCGGGCCTTGCGCTATTATTTTGGCACTCCATTTGGTCTAAAAATGAAAGTCTAGTCCTGCTTTTCTGAGGAGCAGGAGTGAGGGAAAAGGACTGCTGGAAACTGGCTGCCGAGACTTGCGACTGCATTGTTTTGACCACAGATCGCACAGATGCACAAGCTACGGCAAGCAACAACTTTGCAACTTGGTTTTCTAGACAAGAAGCGGCAAAATTGCTCAACATTCTCTCTCGATATATTAGCAAACTATTTGACTTGGAATGCATTTGCAATTAACATGCTCATAACAGTAGCAAAATGAGAGGAAATAAGTAGCTTAGTATATAGGTCCCCAGCTGGAAATTTGTTGAGCAGGACCAACATCTGGGAGCTGGCTATGCCACTGGTAGTATTAGGCAATGCACTAGCATGGCCAGCTTTGGACTATTTACATAAATTGTAATCAATAGCATTGAAAATCTTGAGCTCACTCCTATTCATTTCACCCATAGTTCATATTGCTGTTGATTTGTTGTTGCAACCGTTTGTATGACTGACATATCGCTTTGATCAGTCCCTTACACATTGTTTATCTTTAATGTTTATTCGTCTGTCGGTCTTGATTTGTGAGCATATCTAGCTTCGCATATCGTAAATCCATCAGCTTCACTCTAGTTGTCTCTCGCTGTCCAGTGACTTGCCCCTTCAAACTTGAGCACTGCCAATGTCTGGCATTGGTTTAGCTGCAAATATCCTTTTCATTTAGCGTCATCGCATTTCTGTTTGTTTTTGCAGTTTCTACAAAATACGAAACCAGCTGTGCTATTTGTTTGCCATGGTGAATCATCCGGTGGGACATTTCAGCCCTTGGAAGGAATTGGAGCTTTGTGTCACAGGTTTGCAGTTCTTTTTTAACATCTGATGTAGCCAGCACTTTATTTGTTTTTACTGATCGCGATCCAATGAAAGATTATTCACCTGGCCTAGGATTTTCAGTTTATTTAATAATTTATATTTTCATTACCTTGGTCCTATTTTAATGAAGTTCCATTTAGCGGAAAGCTTGACCCGTTATTTGCCATCGAATCAATAGACCTGGAATCAAACCCGGAAAACCTGATTGGCAATTAGACATCCTAACTGCTAGACCACATGTTGATAGCGACATTCATTTTTTCACCATGGTGTGACGCACAGCAAGAGATAAGACGACTGTCGTAGAAGTGAACTCCGTTTTCTTGTCACAGGAAGATTCACGACAATAGAGATTATCCATTACAGTTATGCTGTGTGTTCCGGCGAAATTGAGCCCCCTCGGAGAACACCGCCGGACTTGTATATAGTTAGATTAATTAGTAATATTGCTTGTTTTTAGTTTATGTAAATTAGTTAGTTAACTTTATATTGCGTGTTGTTATTGAAACTAAGTTAGTTGGCCGCTGTCCGTCCTGCGTCACGGATAGTTGGATGTATGCTCGTTGTGTTGCTACACACGAAGCATTTGTCGGAATTTATTGCTTTATTGCTGAACTCTGGTGTCGTTTGGTGTATCGGCATTACTGGTTGTTTGGTTCAAAGATTAATTAAACAGTCCTCTTGAGATCGACAGAACACTGTGTCTTCCATAACGAAGTATCTTCTGTCGAGTGGCCCCAATGGGATTATAAGACAACTGCTGAAGTATTTTTCCTTTGTAGGTTAAATAGAGAGCAAGATTCAATGTTATGGTGAAACTCCATTTATCTCTTCAAAGTCTTAAATTCAGATGTCTTCTTTTGTAGAAATGGCTGCTTATTGATCGTGGATGCTGTTGCATCGCTTGGTGCTGTTCCCATTCATGCGGATGCACTTGAAATTGATGCGATTTACTCTGGATCGCAGAAGTGCCTTGGGGCGCCACCTGGTACTGCTCCAATTTCATTTAGTGAAAGAGCAAGGTTTGTGTTTGGCTTTGTTAATTTTTGATATCCGTAAGTTACAGTGCAAGTTAGGTAAAGTAATGGTTTATTGGAAAGCTGCTTTGAATGCAAGCTATAGACTGCTTTCTGTAATGGAGTCATTTGTATGCGTCTTGTTAATTACTGTATAAGATGGACAGTTGACTACTTCTGATGAGTGGCGTACTGATTTGGTTAAAATTGCAAAACTAGATAGCTAGCTAGATTTCACAATGTGTAGTGCATATATTTCATGTTATTTGTTGTTTCGTTCCTGTGCAATTGTTCCGTTTGCACTGCCG
>OFHS01002486.1:0-13880 GCA_900245855.1 Calvadosia cruxmelitensis | reverse complement strand
TAGCAGCCAATCAGCATTATGGCTGTGATATCAATAGGAGGCATATTGAATAAGGCTCTCACGCCTTCTCACTCTCTCATTGGCTACTTTCTATCGGAATCTTCCATAGCAGGTGTTTCGAGAATCAGTGTTGTCAAGACGCAGTATGAAGACAATTAATTCCGTTTTTCAACTTGCGTCCTGTGGAAAATGTTTTACTGTCATAGAAATGTTAGTTTGCACGCATCTTTGTGCCTTGCATGACTAATAGCAAAGATTGAATTATTGATACTGTTTTTGTCTGTTAATTTCTATCTCTCACGCGATCAGTGCTGTATAGTAATTCGCTACAAGTAACTGATTACTTGTAGTCGTTACTTTTTAAAAAAAGTAATTTGTAACGGTAACTCGTTACAATTTTCAGCAGTAATTTGTAATCGTTACTTTATATTTTCAGAAGTCTCAAAAATTACTGTGAGAAATTGTTGTGAGAACGGTTGTGTGACTGTCTATTCGCTGCTAGTGCGAACCGTTGTTTGACAGTCTAGACGGATGCTATTATGCCGTACTTCACATCTTTCATGTCACCAGTTTGGGTTTGATGGCGGTGGTTTTGATTTTCCGCCACAGACATCTTCTTCTTTGTGCACCACGTTCTTCTTTGTCTGATGCTAACTTCGAAATCTCACTACCAATGAAGCTTAACAAATCATTGTCAATCGTATTGTGGTTCTGAATTGGTTGTTGGGTTGTTGTATAGATTTATTGCTGTAAACAAGCTTGGTTTTGTGCTTTGTTATTTTCAAAGTAATTTTGAAAGTAATTTGTAACAATTACTTTTTTATTAAAGTAATTTTGTAATTGTAATTCTTTTACATTTTGAGTTAAGTAATTGGTAACGGTAATCCGTTCCTTTTTGCGACTGTAATTTGTAATTGTAATTCGTTACTGAATAAAAGTAATCTATACAGCACTGCACGCGATACAAAATGCATTAACGATGTTTTCGAATTGATTTTATACTGATAATAAATTTGATTAACTTTTTTAATTGCCATATTAAGTTCATGAAGACACTAATGATCTGATTCCATACGGTTTTTGCAGAAACCTCTAAAGAAATATATAGTAAAATAACTCCTGCAACCAAGATGTCTTATAGTCTCTGAACAGAGTTGAAGGAATGATTTATCTCAACCTTATAAGAGAGCGGATTGGTGGTGAATTCAAATTCATAAATTGCTTACTTATCGCAATGTTGCTTATAGTTTCCTATTGATCAAGAAATGGAAACACTGTAGCTGAAAATTTTGCATATTTTGAGAATAATATCGATGCAGCGTAGCTCGTTTAAAGGCCACTGTTTTGTACAGAACAAAAGAGTTTTAATAAGCTAAGTCGTAACAACAACAGCGGTTTCTTCAAATGAGTTTGTATAGAACAAGTCAGCAAAACTTACACGATTTATACGGATTGTGATAGTACTTAGAGGGAAGTAATCGAGGTTTCGAGTAATTAGAGTGAAATTAATCAATCAGGGTTTTGAAGGCAACATATTTTGACCAAACGAGGGGTAATGCTACAAGCATTCTTGGCACCCTCAGTGCTGGCCGGAAAAGCTTGCAAGAAATCATTTAATTGTAAATATCATAGGTTAATTTCTTCTGGTAATATTTTACTTTTAAGCATTTAAATTAGTTGGGCAGAACGTGACTGCGATTTTATTTTATTGTAGACTTATAATACTGGAAATGTCGTTATAATGCTATGTTGTTTTCGAAATAATATATATCTATCTATCTGAAGAAAAAAAGTTACACATTAATGTGCAAGGTTTTGAAGTTTTTAACATTAAGCAAGTACGGCTTAAACGGATGTAATCTTAATATAGTTCAGTACACTCGGTTTCATTTACTGAAAAAGAATTTATTCCAAGAGAAAAGGCTCGAATGCCACAGAAATATTATCACTTCTATGAATTTCAAAATGCTTTCCTTATAAACAACATATTGTTCATTGTAGATCGGGGAATTTGATTTTTGGCATTAGGAATTTCTTTTTAGAAATAGGAATTATTTTTTTGCTGTTCGCTAATTGCAATCGCGTGTCCAATTTGTTGTGTGGTTAGGAGGAAACAAAATATCACATTAATTATATATAATGCGGCGATGTCCACTTTGAAGAACAGAGCACCGCGGCGGGATTACACAATTACATCAATCGGCAGTAATTCTCCTTAGATTCAACAGAAATAAAAATAAAACCAGATGAAAATTTATTTTCGAAAATTTGAAGTTGTCTTTTTAGCTATAATTTTGCCATTTTCAAAAGTTACGAAATTACACTTTAAAAATTTGTTATCTTTCAGCTGATTTTGCCATTTTAAAAGTACAGACATCAACGTTTACAAGAAAGAGCTGGACAAATTCTTGCAAACAATTCCGGACGAGCCTACGATACCTGGCAGACAACGCGCTGCCCCCTCGAATAGTCTGCCTGATCAAATAGTGACGTTACACTATTCAAGAATTTCTTTTACGTAACCTTCGATCTGCAATCATGTTTATTTGTAAATAAGGTGGAAACAACGTTTCTTCCTGGTTAATTTAGCCAAAAGTTGGCAATCTGTAGTAACTTCATTTTATCGATTGCCAAATACAATACAATACAATACAATACAATTATCAATATTGAGTGTAGGAAAAATGTTCCGAATGAAAATCCTCGCCCCAGCCAGTCCCCTTGGCATTGATCTAAAAGACCATGAATTTGCTGCCTTCGTGGTAATGTTCACTGCCAGGCTGCAGCAGCAGTTGAAGTGCGTTTACAAGAAACGTCTTCAGTGCTGTAGCTTGTCACCTCAACGTTCAGCTTCTTCGCGAGGACTGAGGAATTACGGTATGTGTGGAGTTTGGTTTCCCCCGAATTGCGATTCACGTGGTCACTGTTCGAAATCGTTGAAATTATTTGTTTATAGTTGTTTTGGTGCTGCTCAGAGCAGAGCTACAGAACATTTTGTTGTTTTAGAAGATGTAACTTCGAGCAGGTGGCGTGAATATCTCGTTGAGCCGCAGTTGTTGTTAATGGCAGTGGTTCTGTTTTGAAATGGGAAGTCGTGAATGTCCATGCAAACAGAAAAGCTTGTCTGTTCTGGGACAGTTGTGGTCTATCAATCATGGTGGGCAGGTGTGACGTCAGACGACAGGTTACGCCCCAGCAACGCTATGAGTTCATGCTGTGCCAAGATGTAATTGTGTGGAAGTAGGCACTGTAGACCATACCTTCCAAGGGTATTCCTACAATGTACTGACTACCCTCATGCAGCTTGCATTGTGGGCCAATCAAGGGTCCCATTCTGTGTGTGTTTAGGGGGGGGGGCATTTTCAGTGGAGGGGCATTTTTTGAGTTACTGCAGAGAAGTCTTAAAAATAATTCCTATCTTGTTGACAAGTTTGCGTTATTCTGCTGTGTTTTGTAGGTATGGTGCTGGCAGCAACAACTCATGAGGAAGTATTTGATTATTGGTTTGATCCTTCGAAGCCTGAGGAGAAAGTCCCATCTAAATGGTTTACAAGATGCCCTGGCACTGACAACTACATTAGAAAGCGTTTTCTAGATTTGGTATGCTTCAACAATGAATAATTATGCTATAGTCTACAGTCCGGCCTGTTGGTAAGAAATTGTCAATGAAACATGGTCTCTCAAGACAGGTGGTCTCTTAAGACAGGGGATCCCTTAATACAGGTGGTCTCTTATCGAACTCTTGTAACGTTATGCATTAGGCCAGAATAAGCCTACCAGTTCCCTGATAGGTACGACATATCCTCTGAATTCAAATCAACTATAGTATCAGATTATTTCTAACATATTCCTCCATGGACTTCACAGAATGGTGCTACAGTGGAAAGCTCTTAACATTCCAGTGCTGAGGCAGCTTACATGTGGGATATAAATCATATTAAGCGCATTGGGACATTACGTGAGGTGACTTAGCAGAACCAGAATAGCAAGTAGAATTCAACCAGTGGGAATGATAAGCAGTAGCGGGACTTTGATGGAAGCAGGTGGGTATGTTGAGCTTGATGGACTCGTATTGATTTTTCTCTAGATTTTTTCATGTTTTGCTTCTACTATGGCAGGTTGAGAAGGCACACCGCGGTGAACTTGCTTCATGGGAAAAAGAACCAAAGTCGGCATTGGCACTTATCGTTTTGATTGATCAATTCTGTAGAAACATTTTCCGAGTGAGTGCTACTGAAGAGGATGTTTATTACTTTACATAGTTTACACAGGCAAATAATCACTTGTAAACAATGCCTTGTAGATTTTAGATGTTAAACATGCTTTGATTTGTATACAACCTCCTTTGTTTTGCTAGGGGGACAAGAGGGCATTTATCTATCATGATATTTCACTGAGGGTCGCCAGAAAGGTATTGTTCGTGTTCGTTTGCTGTTTTATTGCGTCATGTATAGGGTTTTTATAATTTTTTGTTTACGACGCCGATATGCATCCTAAATTTCACCTTTGTAATGGAAATAATTTCTACTTAAAAATGTCTGTTTGAACTTTGTACTGTATTTTGTGTTGTAAGGTAGATACATTTCAATAGCCAGTTGATGCCGTAGGTTAGTTGTTTATCAAAGGACCCACACCTGTGACATTGGTGTGTGTCTCAGTCAGTTTTTACCTGTTTTAATTTATCTTTCAGTTTATTGAAGGCAAAGAGCTGAACCATTTAGACATGAGACTTGTCGAACGATATGGGATGTATCTCGTCTTCACTCATGAAGAATCCCTCGAAGACCAGGTGACACTCCCATTTTAGATATTTTTATTGAAACATATAGACTGAAAATTATAGTTGCTACAGTGTAACCTTTCTATAACGGTCACCTTTGGGACCTGAGAAAAATGACCTTTATAAGCAGGTGGCCTTTCTATCCAGGTTGATTTCTATAGAAAGTGTCATTTTGGGGTTATGAAGCGTGGCCTTTATGCAGAGGTGGTTGCTCTATAGAGGTGACAGCTAATACAGGTTTGACTGTAACTCTTTTCATGTCTACATTTTAGTATTGCCTTGTTGAGTATGATGACCAATTATACCGAATCTAAATAATTTGCCAGCACAGCGTTTATCTTCTCTTGCAAGCTCGTTCACCGCAGCTTTGTTCTTTTATGCAGAAATTCAAATCCAAAACCTTCTCCGCGTAGTCCTAATGCCCTATCTTCTCTGGAAACTATCCTTCTGCCAACTGGATTAACATTGAGTGGCAACTTTTATACTTAAGCTAAGTATGCTTGATCAGGCATGAAATTCCATCGTCCTTCTCTTTAGAAACTTTGTGTAAGCCTCTCCGAAAAACTGTTAGAAGATGCTAAAGGAACACCATTTGAGAAGATTGCACAAACTGGCGCGGTCTACTCAAGAAAACATATGGTAGGTGCCACTGGAATGATCAGTAAAATTGTTGGAATTAAAACAGACAACAATGATAATTATATTTGCAACAGGGTGAAGTACCTTATGACAGAGAAAACAGAAAAGTGCCTTATGAACCGTGAAGTTGAAGAGCGTGCATTTACCTTTGTTGACAACAATGTGATGCAGAATATCGAGAAGGACTTAAATCATCAAAATACCTATTTCTCAAGTTTCACTAGACGCAAAACAACAGATCTAAAAAACAACCATATTAATTGTTAATTAATTATTAATTGTGCGATTGATCATTAAATTGTCATGGTAACGATCTGAAGTTTAAGTTTAGTTTACATTTGTTTGCAGGAGGTCATCGAGAAATACGGAAGATTCATCAAAAGAAATGTCGCACTTGGTCGAGAGACCACACCCGCAGAAAAGGAAGCATTGAAGAATTATGCATATGATTTTTAAAGAAGAGCATCATGCCCAAAGCTTTTGCCGACGTCCGATAAAATTTAGAGCAGCTTGAAGACTTTTTTAGTCCTTATACATAAAATTATGCATGTTTCTATTCGCAACAATGACAAATACTTTGCTCAAAAGAGTTCCAGAACGCAGGCATTCTTGCTGTGTCTTCCTTGTACACAGTAATCTCCTTAGTAAATATAATTATACTCTGATCTCAGTTTTGCTATTATTGATTCTTTCTAATTCAATAATGATCTTCAGGCTGTTACTAGCGCAACAACAAAAATGCAAATGAGCAGAGTGTAGTAGTCTGATGTGCTAACTCTTTGGAGTTCTGTTTTAGTCAATGGACCAAGCGCAGTCCCAATGCATGACGGGATGCAAATGTTTTTAGGCACGTGTTTTCGAGCTGAATTTTATAATTTTGACAGCCAAGAACAATCCCTGAAATTGACCATCATGGACAAGAGTCTGACTGATTGTGTTTCAAACAAAACATTTTCTTCCCGTCTTTACCTGTGGCAGAGGTCAACTCACTTATATACCGACATGCACTGGGACAACGAGTCTATGGACTCCTTACAATGAACACTGTTTCCATGGTAACAATGTACGAGCACAAATGTACAAAACTAAGTACATGTATTGTACATGATGGATTTTGTCTGTAGCCATTTTAATGTACTGTAATAAATTAAATGGATGTAGATTAGTATTGACGATGCAAGACAACTAATTTATGGAAAGAAAAATAATTAATTTTATTCTCAGAAAGTTTTCCCTAAGCACTCTGTCCCAGTCTCACAAGTTGCCCCAAACCAACATGACTGCTGCAGTTGTGTTTTCTTCGCGGTTTGCATCGACGGTGAAGACTTTTATCAAGTACTCCAGATCGATTTTATTCCTGAGAAATTACGGTATGTGTTACTACATGTGTTTGACATTGTCGAGAGGTCAGACAGGAATGAAATAATTGAAGTGCTGTAGCAATTCAAAGCAGCATTACAATATTTCACAGCAGCATTCCAGCGCAGCGCCGCAGCCCACCGCCGCCGGAACTCAGTTACTCAGATTACACCTGATATTTATGTGTGGTCAGTGTGGATGCTGAATACTAAGAAATAAAAAGCGGGCGGATGCTGCTAGGCCTATATGTTCTATCCAGACCTGGATCCAGACTATCCTAGTGCCGCTTGGCGTTCAGAATTCAGAAATGTATGCTGTCTCAACTCTCAAAGTGATCTGTGATTGATTGTAATGATGAGGAAGCGACATTCGTACTGATACGCTGGAAAATATCGTGCAGCACCCCCAGACACCAGTGGCGGCGCCAGCCTGGTTAAGCTGGTCCAGGGCGCAGACCTGATGAGGCTTCGGGGCAAAGCCTTGACCCGAAAATTTTTGACAATATCCCTCACAATTTTGCAAATTGCCTTCTCTCACGTCTCCTTCAATATGCTAATAAACAATAGCTTACTGGGTGTAATTACGATGCCTCCAAAATCATCCTCCCCTATGGCGAGTTTCTTGATGGATTTTGAGGAATTGAAAACTCGACCTAAACTTCAACTGGAGGGAGGGGGCACATCCCCCCAGTCCACCCCCTGGCGCCGCCCCTGCCAGACACCCTGCTAAAACTCGCTTTTCGGAGGAAATTCTGTCTCGTATGCCCTACGATACTTTTGTTTGGTCTATCCTTTACCATTACACCCTTTCGAAATGCTGTTATACATCTCTCCATGGCATTTAGGCATGTGATCTCTCATTAATTCGTTACATACTGAGTTTAATGACCACTGCAGGAAGAGGGAATTATCGAAGCTATTTGAAGGAATTTCCACTTAAAATGCGGAAAGGTTGGCAGGTCTTGATACTTCATTTTGTTTCTAGGCATGGTGTCACCGGCAACCACCCACCAGGAAGTCCTGGACTATTGGTTTGATCCTTCAATGCCTGAAGAGAAAATTCCCTTCTCATGGTTTAAAGGTGGTGCTGATATTGACAACTACATCAAAGAACGTTTCCTAGCTCTGGTAGGCCTATGGTGCAATAAACGTGCTGGTATCATTTGAGAAGCCCCTTTGAATAGGTTGACTAAACCCCGTCTAGGAATGTGTTCTGTCCATGCAAGCCTTGCTGTTACTTCAGGATTCATGGTAACTGCGGCTGAATCACAGAATTATTTTAGTCACATCAACTAACTGAGGCCAATGCGCAAAATATTTTTGAAATCTTTTCTCCCATGCGCAAACACACAATGATCCCAGTCTGGACTGAGCCATGAGAAAAAGCTTCTGCAGTTTAGTATACCAGGTTCAACCGTTTAGGGGCCGATATGGACATATTGTGAATCAAGGTCAATATGCTGACATCTCAAACTATATCTGAACCAATATATGAACATTTTAAATGTATGAAAGTAAATGTAAATCGTATTAGTCTAATGCAAAAAGTAATCTAGTGTAATATTGATATCAGACCATATCGGAAAATACTTTCTGAGATTTCATATCGGATTTGGGACAACCCACAGATATCGATATCAGATCTGATCTTGGAATTCTCATGATATCAAACAACATTAGAAAAAGTTCAATTTCCTCACTTTAAAAATGTAGTTTTGCTCATGAAATTGCTATTACACCTAAAACCTAATGTTTATACATAGCCTGAGATGGAGTAATGACATGACGTGTACATAAATAATATGTCAATATTAACTATTAATCATGTAGGCCTAATTAAGTCTTGGCTAATTACTACCGGTGAAGCTCATTTGCCCAAAATAACAAATAGATTGGTAGACAGTAGCCAATGTATGGCACTGCTTGCTATGCATGCAGTCCAGCCTGGCTTTGCAGCCACATGTGTGTGTTAAAAGACTGTTTTTCATTGGTCTTTGCGGCATCGGTAGTCACTTTGAGCATAATTATGTTCATTTGTTAGCCCTTCTCTGCCATGGGCAGCCGGGCTACCTGCCAAATATTCACTAGAAAAGTTGTGTAAAAGCAGATGACTACTTAAGGTGTTGTTAGAAATGCAAAGTTAACTTGTTTGCTAATTGATCCTGGTTTTCTCTTTTACCATGGCAGGTCGAGAAAGCACACCGCGGTGAACTTGCTTCATGGGAGAAAGAGCCAAAGTCGGCAGTGGCGCTAATCATTTTGATTGATCAATTCTGTAGAAACATTTTCCGAGTGAGTGCTACTGAAGAGGACGTGCGTTAGCTGCCGAAGGTTTATAATCCTTATTATTTGTGTACATAAAAACAATGTGTAAGTTTGCTTTTAGGCATTTCAAATCCTGTTCTCCGTTGTTGTTCTACTAGGGGGACAAACGCGCGTTTATACATCATGATATTTCAGAGAGAGTTGCGAGAAAGGTAGGCCTATTTCTTGATTGTTCTTTAATGCCAATGACGTTCAATGCATGCACATTTTTCCATAATTATAGCACCTGGTGCTGTACATTCTTTGTTACCCGTTGACGTTTTTTATATTTCAGTTTATTGAAGGTAAAGAGATGAATCATTTAGACATGAGAATCGTTGAGCGATATGCAATTTACGTCGTCTTCATGCACGAGGAATCACTGGAAGACCAAGTAAGAACTAATGGATGGATACTGGCAATATACACAACAATAGGTTGCTAAGTAGAAGGAGAAACCTTGGCGTATCATTATATGTTTTAACTATACCAAGACTGAGCTCAAAATTGCGATAGTTAGAAGTTTATACAGTGTCCAACCTGCTGTCTTAGTGAACACTTGTCACAACTACCTATCTTAAGAGAGACCGCCTTCGAGTGTCCCTTGAAACGCTAAAGCAACACAATTCAACTGTCTTGAGAGACCACCTCAAAAGACCATTTTTCATGTTTCCCTTAGATAGATGCTTAACATTGATTGAACTATGTGTATTAATCAGAGTAGTTCTATAATTGGATTATTCAAATGTCTTTTTGTTTTTAAGAAACTTTGTGTGAGCCTGTATGAAAAGCTGACAGAAGATACCAAAGGAACACCGTTTGAGGAAATAGCAAAATCTGGTGTAACTTATGCAAAGAAGCACATGGTATGTTGTTATGTGATGGCGTGCAGTTCGGTGACAAATGCTCTACTTGCTCTACTAGACGGTCTTTTAGTAGCAAGCTGAGATTCTTAGAATCCGGCAGGAAATGCATAAACGCTGGCCATGGAATCTTGCTATGTCCGAGAATCACAAGCTGCTGGCACAATACTCATGATTGGCAATATTTAACAAATAAGCTACTCAAAAATGTTTTAGACAGGATGATGATGATAACGACATTCCGCCCCATCACTGAAGGAAAGCGGAGTTATTGTGATTCTTGTTTCCTCCATGGTCAGTGTTTCAATAGTACTCAAGAGTCAGAGAAGAGACAGATTTATGTTTGTGTCTTACTCAATCAATCAAGTGACTGACAATCATCCTCATGCGAAAGAGGCTTTTATAGTAAGGTGGGGGATGTGAGAACGAGGCTGTTCTACACGGCCACAACAGAGTCGTGCAAACGTAACATTTAATTGCAGCGCGCTATCAAGGATAAAATAGGATAAGACATGGATTAGATAGACTAAGACAGGGAAGGGGTTAATGTAAAATGTTGAGCTCTGCAGCAAAAGTATTTTCAACAGTAGCTCAAATCTTGACGTGAAGCCCTGGTTTGCAATGCCATATTTGACAAGCAATTCAGGCTGTGAAGAGAGAAAGAAGCATTTTGCCTTCTACTGAGCCGAGCAATGGGTATTTTCAAATTTAATTTTACCATACTGGTCCCTGGAACTTGAGGTTTCTTATGGTGCATTTATTTTCTGTATATTTCTGAGTCTATTCGATCACATATACACACATCAGAGTCAGACCGCACCTTCAAAAGTACAGGTAATTAGATTACAACTGTCTAATGAAGTGTTAGATGTGGGCCTTTAAATAGTGGAATCTTACTCTTCTGTTTGCAGGAAGTTATTGAAAAATATGGACGTTTCATCAAAAGAAATGTCGCCCTTGGCAGAGTGACCACGCCCGCAGAGGAAGAAGCGCTGAAGAATTACCCATACAATTTTTAAGTATTTTGGTTGCCATAGCCTTGCAAATCAACTGCCCTCAACCTGGAGGTATCTTGGCTCTATTTCTTACTCTTCTATTTAATTCATAATACTTTATATTTTTTAGTATTTTCACCACCAGCGCACACAGACTCTGGCATTCCTTGCTGTTTTTCACCTTCTCTTTTAATATTTATTCCACACACTCGTATACCTGTAGATCAATTTATTCTTTCTAAAATGATACTATTTTCGTGAGATATTGAGTAGTCCTCTTTGTGCCATTGATGCCTTGTCGCTATGGGAACAAAAACAATTGTAGATGGTAGTCCTACCCCTTTCTTTTTCATGTCTCCATTGCAAGGAGCCTCCACTCCACACTGCAATTGATGTAAAATTGTTGATACATTTTCAATTACAAGAACATGGAATACAAAATGCATGGTAGTTTAATTTTAACTGGAAGAAGTTATGAATGGTACAATCAACATGTTGCCGTGTGTAATTAATTGATTTAAAAATTGTTGATACGTTTCCGATTATAAGAACAGGGAATACAAAATGCTGGGTATAATTATTGCTTTTCTACAAACAAAATGGACTTTGTCAAATCGTGCAATAGCATGTGTATGGTTCACGTGAACACGCGTTTCTGTAGCAGAGGTGATAACATTGTAATGAGAGTTCATTTAAAATGGATACGGATAATTCTGCAAGGTTTTTTCTTCTTCTGGAGAGCTATGTCTTCCAAGAGCAGCATTTCGCTTGAGAAATCTGCCGTATTTGTCAATGACCTCCTGCAATAGATGGAAAATAGTTATCATTACCATCAGTACTTCACAGTCAACCTGTATTAGCGGCCACCTCTATAGAGAAGCCACATGTGTATAACGGCCACTCTTCATAACCTCAAAATGACACTTTCTATATAGAAATCAACCTGGACAGAAAGGCCACTTGTCTACAAGGTCATTTTCCTCAGGACCCAAAGGTGACCATTATAGACAGGTTTCACTGTACAACCCAACATGTTCCAAGCCACTACCTAAGCACCTAAGGGTCCAGTGAAAATGGTCTCTTAACACAGGTGGCTGCTTAAGGCATGATATTTCTGAACCCTACTTGATGACTTGGGCGTGGTTCTAAGCACAGGTGGGTGCTAAGATAGGCGGTCATTAGAGCACCTATTACTGAAGCTAATAGTTCAATTACAGCTAAATTAGTAATCACGTACGCAAGTTCCCAATTGACCTCTGACCTCTGTAACAATTGACATGGTCTACAACAGTGGGATTAAGTGCTTTGCATAGACGCAATGTGAACTCAATCACAATAATTAACAAGTAACAACTAACTACCTTCCTAATCTAACAACTAACAACTAACTACCTTCCAAATTTGGCCTTTATAATTAAATATAGGTAAACAGATTGATTTAATGCATACCTTGTGCATTAAAGCGTATTTGAGGCCTGTCTGGCTGCGATGTTCATAAAGAGTTCCTTTGGAATCTTCGATTAGCTTCTCGTACATGCTTACAGATAATTTCTAAAATGTACACACAGAATAATCATTAGCAGCAAATATAAAACCATCATACTAATTATAATTAGCATGGTGTAGTGATTAATGACGTGATGACATGTATGATTACGAGGTAGCCAATCAGGGCACTACAGCATGGGTAGAAGTTACCAAAGTGGTATGTTTTCAGAATGAGGAGAGGCCGAGAGCAATGAAATACTTTCCTTGAATCAAGCTATCTATATCACAAACTAGAAATGATGTCAAAGATTATTTATCATATTGAGTAATTAGGGTATCAAGGGGAAATACGAAGGCGGTCACTTAGCACAGGTGGTTGTTTAAGACAGGTGATTTGACTGTAAATGTAAGTGAACATTCCTTCAATGTGAATAATAAAACATAGTCATACGTACAAAGTAATATACAAACCTAAAATATCTCAGAACAGTGTGTTAGTTTGTTAGACTTTTGTCCGTCAACTAGAGAGTGGTTCGTTTGTTTTGATGTTGATTGAGCCTCTGCGAGTATCGTTGGTTCCTATAGCCATTAAAGATCTCAAACCTATAAACTGGGTCCACTGTCTAGAGTCATTTATAGAGATTAGAGAGGTTCCACTGTAAACCTCTTTCAGACTAGTAGGGTAAACGCACTTGGTCTTCCGGGCATTCTTCATGCATCAGAACGATATAAATGCTGTCTCTCTCGATAAATCTCATGTCCAAATGGTTCAGCTCTTTCCCTTCAATGAACTGAAAAGTACAAGCAAAATATCTTCACACTAAAGTGATCTAGCATCTGGCTACATTAACCAACGTGGGCTATACATGATGCGTCATTAGAATACAAAGGGTCTGCTATCATCATCATTTACTTTCAGTTAAAAGAAATCGAAAGAGATACACCAGCAAAAATAGATAAAATGTGTCTTAAGGATCTATAGTTACAGTAAACATAGAAGCTCTCGGAGCATGACTCACGGATAATGCATCCATATAATAATTACAACGTAAATAACATAAGACATGAAATACAGTCGAACCTGCCTTAATTAACGACACCTTCGTTAAGCGGACACCTCTTCTGGCTAACGCGGACAGTGGACCCTTTCCCTTAAAGCTGTTGTATCTTTGTCGTTTAAATTTCAAAATCCTCTATATAAATACATGTGTTGTTTTTAGCCTATTTGCTGACCAAATCAGAGCAATTGTTCAGTTCAGTTCACCCGTGTTATATCCGAGAGCAAACACTTTTGTTTACACTTCACAGACATCGTAATGAGTTACAACAACGTCACCGCTATTGTCGCTCTTGAAGCGTGTCAATTAACGCCCACAAAAGAAATTTCACGCAAGGATGTTTATTGATTCACTGCATTTCCCTACACTCTCCTGGAATATTATTGCTAAACTTT
>OFHS01002485.1:0-20827 GCA_900245855.1 Calvadosia cruxmelitensis | reverse complement strand
ACTGTCAAATTTCGGACTCAATCTTGGCGTTTGATTGGTTAAAAATCGAATATGGCGACGCTTTACGTAAATCTATTGATAGTAGAACAATTGACATAGTTGGCCAGATTTGAGCCATTTTGAGAGCACAAGAGCCACTGAGCCAGCCATCGTTGGAAATCTTGCGCGGCGCTCTCGATTTGTTGCAAGGCCGTGAGCCGTCTGGCAGGATTTGGCTGTACTATCTTCACCGTAATTTATTCGGACACAAATGGCATCTGAAGACAGCATGGACAATAACACACACACATCTAGCAAGGCTTGCATTCAAAATTATTTTGCTGCTGGTGGACAGATGCTTGACTTGGAATTTACACATTCGTCAGCCCGCATTTCTAGTTGCATGCAGAATGATGATGTGGGTACACTGCGACTGCTGTATGATCTCAATTGTGTTATTACTTCTGCTGAGTTGCTACTGAGAGACGTCGACTCTGCGACAGTTCTTGGTTGCTGCTATCTTCGTCACACTCACCCACGTCGCTCACGTGGCTGTTTGTTTACATCAGTTTTTTGTCAAAGCACGTGTTCGTTGCGCTGCCTTGAGCGAAAACACTTGTCAGGTTAATTCTATTTCCTGACTATTTTGGCAGAGTCTTCGTTTTTCTGATCGTTATTCCCACAAAATTATTGTCGACCTGACTCAGCTGACTGTTGTTTTCGTGAGGCTTGAACAACTGTAGTAGCAAGTAGCCAGCCAACCGGCCAAGTAATGTCGCTCGCGTGTTGATACTGTACAACTTGCATATGATATAGTATACGTGTGTGTATCTTTGTATTTACATATTAATTTGATATTGAAATACCGGTCGCTGCACTTATTGACTATAAACATTTTCATTTTGGGAGACCTTCCTGTAAGTACCATCGCATTGTAGTGAGAAGCCATTTTCTAGGAATATCAATTTTCATTGGTCAATAGATTTCCAATAACACTGGCCTGATTTTTGTATCGAAAAAGCTCAAATTTAGAAGGATTTGAGGTCAAGATATCAAGAAAAAGCCAGGAGCTTCAGACCCCCGGCCAGAAAAGGAGGTGCTTCGCACCTTCCCTAATTGGGTTCCAATTTGAGACATACGTATTTAAAATCCTGTATCCGCCCCTGGACGCAGGTACCTATCTGGCGTCAGGGTTAAACCGAGGAAAGCTTGTCGTCATAGTGGAAGTGTTGATCACCATAACAACAAGACAAGGATTGATGACTTACCCGGTCAGCGGCCAACATGAGTGGCGTCATGCCATCGATCGCTGCAACACTTGCTCTCGATCCGTTGCTGAGCAACGCTTTGACAAGACCGTGGTTCTCCAAGTCAATCGCCAACATCAATAGCGTTAACTTATTGACAGCCAGGACGGCGTTGATGTCAAAGCCTCCCTTGATGGCAGCTACAACACCAAGAACGTTGCCTTCTTTCATTAGCTGAAGGATCTCCTCTGCAAGATGCAAAGCCATCACAAACAAAAGTCAATAAGCAATCTTTCCTGTTGGCGGAGTAGCATTTTTCAATTTGTTTTATTTGACGCAAGTAATTTTAACTGCATAGAATTGAGCCCAGTCATTATTTATGGCCACTTTAATCTTATTTAATGTTTACCAAATGCAATATATTGAAGACCTCGGGGAAGACATCGAATCATCTGGGTACCTTTATGAAATAAATTTGACAAACAAAATTCATAAAATTATTTCATTTTTCTTGATAAATAAATGTCTGCTTGATTCGTATTTTCTAATTGGATTCATTAATTCAAAGGTCAACAAAATTAGATCATTGCCACAGCGGATGAATATTGTATCTGTAGCCATGGTTATAGCGCTTCGTCTCCTTGGAAATTATTCCAGGCGATCTCTGGATTTGGTCGATGGCAACACAGTATAATAGAGTGAATCTCAATACAGTGAAACCTGTCTATAACGGTCACCTCTGGGACCTGAGGAAAATGACCTTTATAGACAGGTGGCCTTTCTGTCCAGGTTGATTTCTATAGAAAACTTTATTTTAGGTTATGAAAAGTGGCCTTTATACACAGGTGGTTGCTCTATAGAGGTGGCCGCTAGTACAGGTTTGACTGCAATCAATTATAACACATATCACTACCAAGGTCAATTAGTGTTTCTGTGGTCTAGCGGTTCAGGTTGGTAATCACGCATCACCGGTTCGACTCCAGGAACAACCAATACATGCATTTTGTTGTGATTGCTATGTGGTGTTCTATACAGAGGGCCTCAAGCAAGACAACCCATTGGACTATTGAGTCCTTTTTGTCAATTTACTCCTAATAATTAGCAATTTATTTGCTTACCCAACGAGCGGTGGATTGGCGAAACAGCGTAAGACATGGACGGATGGCGCGAGTTGCCAAGAGAAGGGCTTGCAAACTGAAAATATAAGCACTCAATAAACCATGACAAGAATAAGGTTGTGGAAATGGATTAAATCCGCATATAAAAAGCTAAAATATAAAACACTGGGGCCTGCTCTAACATTATTTAAATAAATCTCTTGACAGTAACAATTAATGATGGAGAGAAATAACAATTTGTCCTGAGCAGTCTAAGCAACAATACAGAAACACTAACAACCAACGCTAACACAAAGATAGACCTGACTAAAACAACAGCATTGAAGAACATTTGTCTTTGTAGAAGAAGAAAGATGAGAGATGAAGATGGAGGCTTTCGCATTCAACATAATATAAATTTGAGAGAAAAGTTGCTGGTCCCACGACAGGGAGAGATGACAGAGTTCCAAGGAGTACATATGGTTGTTGGTGCCAGAGCTCTACGTCATGAGACACAGCGTAGAATACAAGACAGATGGAGTTGCTGACACGACGATGTACAGACGGCGAAGAGAATGCTTACAAGATGACACAGCTACAGATTCTTACAATCACGTGGCTACACAATGGTGACATTAAGTTCACACTGACGGCACGTGAGCCACTACATCCTTTTACCAGGAACGACAATTACTATTGGTCTTTCGAGCACAAATGCTAATTTGTTCCACATGGTCTAATTGTCTTGCACCAACCAGCAAATATAAAACTCACAGATTGATTAACGCTAGTATATCATATTATCACTACTATTGAAAATAACATTCGTGTGAATAGTCCAACTGTCTACTAAAAATATGATACTACATTACATTACACTATTATGGTGTTGTTTTGTGCATATGCGGAATTTCTAGCATCAAACTATTAGTCTTAAACTGCCACGTAGGCATACACACTAGCTGTTTTAAAATGCATTAAATATGCTAAATCATAGATTTGGGGGCGGGGGCATGGGGTCAGCTAACACGAGAGATCAGCTTATACAAGGTAATAATATTGTAGTTACAAACTTACTCCTAGCAAGATTTATAAAGTGAAAGCTGTCTATAATGGTCACCTTGAGGACATGAGGAAAATGACCTTACTGACAGGTGGCCTTTCTGTCCAGGTCAATTTCTATAGAAATTGTCAGTTTGGGGTTATGAGGAGTGGCTTTAATATACAGGTGGCTGCTCTATAGTGGTGGCCGCTAATACAGGTTTGACTTTAAGTCACAGAGACTGTTAAAAGCGTCCACCAAGTGGCAAGCGGTAATGTTCCCAAGTACTCACAATGTCTTCTTCGTCACAGGAAGATTGATTGAAGTCAAATTCAAAGTCGCTTGGTTCTATCTTCTCAATTTCTTCAGCATCAACATCCGGTTCAGGCTAAAACAACATTAAATTCCCACAAATGTGATACACAGTTAAACATAACAGCATCCAATCCTTAAAATAGTATCCAAGAGAAACAAAGTAAAGTGCTTGATTGGAGCAATGCTTGTGAGAGAACTTCAACTGCACAGCAGGGCTAACAAATTGAGCTGGACTAACCCTGTGATCATTTGACATGTTGGTATTGTCAAAAAGGACACGCTCTGCGAAACAAGCCTGATGAATAGCTTACCACAAGCTCTAGTATAAGAACCCGATGACCATTTCCTGATATCTCTTGGCAGCAATCATATCCATTGCTAACAATGAACCGACTAATCAGAATTTAATCACTTCTACAAATTAGCAACCTCTTTCTATAAGATCGGTACTCAGCTGATATAATTGAAACATCAACGGCCTGCTTGTTTCAGCTTGGTCGTTGTTTCCTTGTAAACATTTGGCATTTATCTTCTGTTTGGTGTAATTAAATGCTGTTGTTATCAGTATTCGATATTCTGCTTCTTGAAATGTATGACATATAAACACAAAAACATGCCGCCAGAGCATCATCCATAATGCCATAATTATTGTATCTTGTCATGCAATTTGGGGCGCTTCCCTGTTTCGCACTTTGATCATACATTTCTGTGGCTCTGACAACGTGTTCTTATGTCTGGTTTTGAGTGAAACAAACTATAACCTATAGAATAAACATCAGTTTAGCACATTCAATTAACCAATATAACATTCTCACAAGCTACCATTTTGGAAAAGCAAGTGCATTATGGGGAAGTTTGATGTCTTTGATTTCGAAATGGAAAAGGCTGGAATTGATACTGATGCAGATTTCTTCAAGCCGTGCTACTTTCTTTTAAAAATATAATTCCCGTTAATATTATGGGTCAGAAACTCAGTCTCTTTGCTACTTCAGACAATCGACATGCCTCACAATGCACTGGTCTGTCCCATAATGGCAGCTCATGAAGAAGGTCTATTATATGGAGTTACAGGCAAATTTCCCGACAGGGTCATTTCAATCGGTTGCTTGCCGTAACAATATCGGTCATAAAATACGACCGTAGACAAATGATGCGTTAGTCATGTCACTCACAGTCTCCTCATGTTCTGGAATTGCAGTGAAGGGCATCGCAGATCTCTTTGAGTCGTCAAGAATTGCTCCAACAATATCCGTTCCATAAGATATCTGATTGTGTGTTTCTGCTTGCGTAGAGTTCCCCTTTGCAGGACCAGTGGCATCCATCTGCTTTTTCTTGGATTTCTAATCAACATCAACATCAATAGTTAATCAAAATAGCAAACAAATCCTGATGCGAAGAGTTGGACGTCATGTTTATCTCATCTGTGACTTTCATCTGCTTCCAATAAATCAATCAAGGGTAGATATGATAACACAATTGTCCTTAGTATATTACTCATACGAGAGAGATACTTTTGCTGTAAGTGTTGTCTCTAGGTGTTGCAGTATGCCAGAGGATCAGCCCTGTTGAGCCTATCAAACAAAAACCCAGGGTTCCAATTGCAACGCTCTATGACTACAGTTCACATCCAAATACATCCAATGAAAGCTATTGTTAATAGTTTACTGACTTACGTGAATAGACTCTGATGATCATGATGGGTGTCCAAACGCCGTTTGATTTTACAACAGAAGATTCTGACACTAACGTGCGAATGGAGCAGGACGCCAGTGCAACAGTTAGAAAGAGAAATTCATTAAAGGAAATCCTTCCTCATACATATTATTGTATCGGCAAAATGTAAATATCTCGGAAGCAGATTATCCCTTTCCAAGCTAAGCGGGTTTGTGCTGAGCCTATTTTGTCCCATCCTATACATCGTGGTGAGGTCCTACTTTCATGTCCCTAGTAGAATGAACACTAGCAAGGCACTTAATCATCCAAATGAACCAGTGGTGTTTACTTGTTGTTTTAGATTAGCATTCCCAACACTATCACAACAAACACGCTTACAAACCTGATTTTGCTTTGTTGGTGCCATATCTCTGTCTCCCTGTTCATCAAGATCCACTACAGTCTCATTCAATGTTGCTTTTTGGATTTCACTTGCTCTTGCAGAACTGTTTTTGCTGCTTTGAACATCCTGTCCACTATCAGATGATGCTTCCATAACAGTTACTCCAGTACTTGATTCAGACGGCATATCCTGCAATGACTTTCTGCGCTGATTACCTACGTTCTTGCTTTTCCTATCATTAGACTTTGAACCAGATGAGTTGCTGGTTAGATTATCTTTCTTTCTAGCAGAGGCTCTAGCCGGCGAGAGTTGCTTGGCATTGCTCACTGCGTTCTTATCATTTGAGACTCTTTTTCTCTTCACACCACCTAAGACATGCATGGCACTCCAAGAGTCCATGACACGGCTCTCAGCTGAAACATGATAAGAGGCAGAGCTATCTGGGCTGTTTATTAATTCTTTAGTTTGATTTGCATGTAACTTATTTTTTGCTGACATCACACTGTCCCGCAAAGGAGAATTGGCGGCAGACACACTGACACTGCTCTTATCCTTTTTCGATTCAGTTAATGATTCCTTTCCTTTTTTAATATCAGTTTCACTAGAGGTGTCATCCGAAGATGCGTGGATATTACCCAATGATTGGGCTCTGCTTAACTTTTTTCTATTTCTAACATTGACATCTTCAACAGAAATGACTGTCTTATGTCTCTTGGGAGCCGGGCATGATTGCTCCAAATTTTCAGGAGCCTTCTTCTCTGAAGTTGAATCCTCCAAAGACTCCTTTACACGCTCAAAGTCAATGTTTTTTGCTAGAGTGGATAAATTCTGCATCAGTTTGTTTCTCTCTGCTGAAAACAACTGTGATTTGGCATCAGCTTCTTCCGTAGGCAGAGACGCTGAAGCTGAAGTGTTCACTTTTCTGCTGTCTTGTGAGTCTGCAGACTTCTCAGGGAGTTCAGCGACAGGCAAAGGAGTTACTCTCGTCACGGCAAACAATGGTCCTGTGTCATCTTCTTGATGTGTTCCTTTCATAGGGTCTCCTTTGTCACTACCAGAGAGGTGCTTTGGGGCTATCCTCAAAGGTTTCTCTTTATCACTGTCAATGTTGAGGTCTTCTTCCGTAATGACAGTTGGAGCACAGTCAGCGTCAACAGTATCCACCGTAGTTGACAATGTGACAGGATGTTGCTTTTTCTTACTATTCACATTTTGCTTACTGTTTCCATTCTGCTTTGCTGTGGCTGTCTTCCCAGCAGAGGCAGGTTTACTCTTGACAGATCTAGCATCCTCTTCATTGTCAGCTTTGATATTATGACCTTCCGTGATATCATTACGGGTACTTTTCTTGTCATCAGAAGCTTGAGAACTTGGCAAAGACAAAACGTTATCTAATCCTTTAGAATTTGTAGAATGTGAGCCAGTAGAGTGATGCGTTGGAGCATTTTCTTTTTGCGGCGACAAAGCATTATTCATGATTCCAGCTGCCTTTTCTACTGTCTCAATCACTCGCCTTGCAGCTTCCGGATCAAGGGCAGGCCGAGACGCGTTATCAACCTTCTTGAATGTTGATTTCAATAAAATCTCATCCTCAATGTCACTTGTGCTGTCCAGGTCAATTTCATGATCTGATTTCTCATCCGGATGCGGTAGCACTTCTGATGCAGATTCAATGACGACATTTGTTTGAGCGGCCTTTTTGACATCGTCATCAGAAGTGTCCAGATCTGATTTTACCTCACCTTCATCGCAGCGCTCATTAGGAGGTGTTTCGGTATATTCTGATTGGGAGCTTCGTGGTGAAGGTGATGCGCTCTTCTGAGATTCTAAGATGACTTTTGCTAAATCACGTCTTTCTTTTCGTGTGAAGCCTGCAACATCCTCAACCAATGGCTGCTTGATAGCTCTTTTCCAAGGACGTTCTTTCGGCTCCTGCTTGATCTGCTGCTGCCGAGGATGCATCAAAATGAACAACATAGAAATTTGAAAACCATTAAATGTATTATATAGCAGATTAAATATTGCCAGTATTTTAGGACAAATGTGCAATTAACATCACTGGTGAAACTAAGTGCATGGAAAATCAAGCTTTCTGTTAAACCTTCTGTGATGCAATAAATTCCTCTTAATTCCTCTAAATAGCCCACATAAGAAATATAAACTCGTGCTGAGATTAACAAACCAGAGTTTTGTTTTATTCCATTGAGGCATCAAAACGATGTCCAGGTAGGTCGTAACCCCAATTTATTATTATCAGTCATTGAACAGGCCCTCCAAAACATTACTTTATCTTGCTTGCACTAAATTGAAATTATGAACATTTTGCAAAATGAATGAGTATATAACGACTTATCATCACAGCAGCCATTGGGACCATGCATTATCAACAGCCTGTCTATTCAAATATCAGAAAATGCAGCATTTTGAAATTATCAATCAAAATCAATCCCTGGGGGGATTTGTCGCAGATCCTTCAATAAAGACACTTTTATCGCAAATACCAACAGCCCTTGGGCCACTAGACCATGCAGCTCCATTTCTTTAATCCAGGTCTAGATGCAATAATAATCAAACTAGTTCAAGCTGATTCCCCATTTTGGTAGCTCTTGTGCCTTTTTTAGCAGGAGTCCTCCAAAAAGCAGAATTAGGCCTAGTCCTTTAAACAAAGTTTTTAGTGAAATGCTGTCCTGTGTGGCTGGATATCCCAATTTTCAGGTCTTGGGTCATGTCTGGTTCAATTCCAAGTCATCTAAATTAATCCAATGACGCTCTGTCGAGGCATACCCTTGGATACCACTAGCCTAACACTATAGCCGCCGCTGAATTGAGACATGTAACACCGTCAGCGTCTGCTGTTATGCAATCAAAGAGACTCAGGTTTCTAGGCCACTCTGTGAGATCTGAGCCAATACGCCTTCCAGCCACTCCACAATGTTATCATCTGAAAACCGGCCGAGATGCGCCGCCAAGGAAACAATAGGGTGGTATTGTATTGTGATGTATTGAATGTTGATTTGTCTTTCTTTGGCGTTACTTTGTCATCTACGTCTGATCATGATTCATGGCGTAGTTTATGTGTCAAATGAATTAAGAGGAAGAGGGATGGCCTCTTCATGATGTAGAGGACTGTCTTGATTGTTATACAATAAAGCATATCGCCATTTCTATCTACTTATAATTTAAAGTAGATCTACGCATCTCATCGGGGAATCCTAAAGCTGGCTGAATGTCAGGACATTGAGAAAACTCACCTTTGAATTGCTGCTTCTCCTCGTTTTATTACCATTTTTACTTTTCTTACTCTCCCAGAATTGTCTCAGCAGCCCTTCGCATGTCAGCAAATTGTCAGCAGGTTCCCATGTATCGTCATCAGGACCGTAGCCTTTCCAGCGAACTTTGTACTGCCGACTACCATCCTTGGTAAATAACACAAGCCACACCACAATAAACACTATAACTTAACAGACAAATTAAGAAATAACCTTCTGCCTGATTTGATTTTGAGCACCAAATTGTTGTCTTAAAAGCTATCTCAGTTTATACACGAGTGACGCGAGTACTGTTTTATAATTGTTCTAAAAGAACAGATGTAAGAGGAAAACTGGGGTTGACTTATACAAGGGAATATATGTAAGGTACACTTTAGTACGTAATATAATATTATTTGCAGTTGAATAGAACATAATTATTAGCACATCCATATATAGGTCTATAATACCCAGACTGAAAAGTGTATATTACGCCGAAGATCTTAGGCATGGAATTGGCTGTGATTTGGAGATTGGCATGGCAAAAGCCTAAAAAATTTCAAAAATTTAGTACTAAACACTGTTACCATTAGCCATTTTTGTGTGGCGTAAGTTCTGATGTAAGCTCTAGCGTAATCTTCGGCGTACACAAAACGAACTGTTGACACTGTTTATAGTTTAGTCTAATTACTAACTTTCCCGTTCAACCTCTAATCAGTTTTCAATTGCAATAGATGTACATCCTGATGAAGCAAACTGTGTCCTTCAATCAATCATGCATTCATTTATTCGCAGCGTATCAATGACAACGCTAAAGGTGCATTGTGTGTGCATATAAGCTTTTGAAAAAGATCCACTAGTGAACTACTATATAGTCGACCAGGCAGTAGCCTACTCAAGCAAACTATATAAGCACATACAATGAAGTTACCAGACGCTGAGCACAGATTGAATTACACAGGAATTGACGTTCTAACCAGTTGGTGAAAATAAGTTCAGTAGGCCTGATGACTTTCAACCTAGGATAGGTCAATGAAAAGTAGGTGGGGGTAGGGCTAGGCCTATCTTTTTAACACCAAGAATTGAAACCTAAATAGAAACCACAGAGAGCAGATAATTCGGGGCATACCGGTCCTGTTTGTGCGTCCACTATTTTTTCCACTTCAAATATGTCCATTTCCAGTTGGTCAACATCTTTTTCATTATCAGCCATTGCAATTTCATAAAATCAGAATGGATGTACGACCCTTGCGCACAGTCAATGAGTGATAATATGTTGTGGTACGGCTTTGAAATACAACAACGAAGCTAGCCGCTCAAAGGCAAAAGCAAGGATTAGAACTAAGCTTTCGGTCGCAGCTGATGAAAATCCATTGCTTCAGCGTAGCTTGGTTGTCTGCATGTAAACGCACGGTGTCATGTGTGAATAGCGTAGCTATTATCTTGTGCAAGTAAGTAACAGGTGCCTCATGGAATTCAAAACCATGGTAACAAGTACGATAACGATTGCCAGACAAAACGGGCGTCCCTTCTAGTCACTCGTCATCGCAAGAAACGATTTAAAAGTGTTTCACAAAAGTCGTTACACAGCCCGTTTCACACGAAACAAAAGAATGGTGCGACAGTCAATGTAGCGTGGAGTATTCCGACCTATCAAGGAAAGTGGAACAAGACAGCCATCCATTTCCATCCAGAATGCCATGCCTCAAAGAGAAATGTCCCCTCATGAACTAGCCTCGGTTTTCAATGAGAGGTCTCGGTACGACAACAACAAGAGTGACCGAGCAGCGCACTTTGATCGACTGTTCTGAGAACCACAAAGATCTATAAATTGTCTAGCAACAAGGTTGGTAGCTTGCTTATTTTATTTTGCTAGTATGGCACCAAGTATCCTGCATCGTTTGCAGACGTTTAATATTCTACTTGTAATGTTTAATTTTGTTGTATTGACTGGAATGAGTGATCGGGTCTCGTTGTTTGTCAACAGTCGACGCACGCGTCATGGCGCACGATTTTCAATGTGGACTCCCTTCTTCCCTCTCAGTTGTCCTTCGAATAACTTAGTGGTAGGATGATGAGATAAAAGCAACTATGGCTAATCCAAGGAAGAACGCCACGATTATTCCTTCTTCTTCTCCGAAGTTCTCTGTCCCGCCTCGATCGGCCGTAGATCATAGGTTCTGCTCGGTTTCCAATCGTGTCGAGACGAAACGAGCAGTCTCGCCGGCTGAGAACTCAGTGCACTTCACTAAAAAGCCTTTCACCCGTTCCTCCTTATTTCAACCAAACCATGTGGCAAATGGGTCCAATTACGAGGATATGGAAGTCGATGTCGATTACGCGTCGGACAAAGATAATACTCCAGGCTCCAGTATTTCTGACGCATCATCTCATTTGTGTGGCGAAACAGAGCGACCTGTCTCTTTTTCCAATGCTGCTGGCACCAATGTCATTGACCCCGTTGTACAGTCGCCTGTTAAACCATACGCAAAAGCAACGCGAAGGGTCAAAGCAAAGGAAATGGTATGACCTGTATTGTCGTGATGCAATGTTGCCCTGAGTGCTGAGAGTTAGCAATAAGCTCAAATCATAAATATTTCAATTGCTGCATCAAGAGAAAAGTTTACAGTAATTTAATCGAATTTAAAGTGCAATTATTGCGCCTGCTAGGACTGCTGAACAATGTAAGACTCAATTTCAATTTGATAGCTAAGTAACCTAAAATCATTTAAAAATTAGTAAATTATTTAACTTCACTGAGAGTTGGGCACTAAATTCACTTGTAGGCCTACTTGGATGGCACTTGTAACATCACCGTTGAACTACAGAAGGTAGAGAGACATCAAGAACACTGCAAGCAATTACCTCGACCAATGACGATGCAATCACTATGAATATATTACATTACGACATCATTTCATTTCTTCTGTAGTTGTAGTTGTAGCAAACTACAAAAATAAAGTAATCAATCCACCACTGCTTAAAATGAGTTAAATTATTTACAACAGATTTATAATTTATAATAAAATGTCTCCTCAATAGACATGTTTGATGTATTTCGTCAACGCTACAGTGTTTGAGGTGCTATTATTTTCTTATGATAATATGTTTTTTTCAGTTGGCGCAGATGGAAGAGAGCCCGTCAAAGGCTAATGCGAAACCAATGAATGAAGAAACAAATGGCTCCAAAGACAAAATATTCATCATGATGCATGCTTGCGAGATTGTCGTGGGAACCGTAAAGGGTTTGGCTTGCTGCCCGGTTAGGGTAAACAGACACATGACTGAAAACAGGTCGAAAAGGCTTTGTTTAGGCTACTTAATTTTCACTACTTCAGCAGCCACTTTAAGACGTGTTAACCCTTGTCCTGCTAATGAAGTGTATACACGTTTTCGAAACAAGTCAAAAGTAGCAACATATAACCAATCAGATAGTTAGTCCCTGGCGATCAACCAATCAGCAATCGATAAAGCAACTTCCAGTCTTCATTTAACTAGTTTTATGAGCAGGACAAGGGTTAATTGTACTGCATGTATGAACATTTACCATCAATTTGCACCCTACAGCCTTAGTTGGGTCTGTGCCATTATTAACTCATGTCCTGCTATTATATATATATATATACGTTTTTGAAACAAGTCAAAAGTAGCAACATATAAGCAATCAGAAAGTTAGTCCCTAGCAATCAGCCAATGAGCAATCGATAAAGCGATTTCAAGTCTTCACTTAACTAGTTTCGTAAGCAGGACAAGGGTTAATTTGTAACACGTGCATCACTTTCAATTTATTGAACATTCAACATTTACAAACTTTTATCGCACCACTGCTAAAATTATGTCAACGTAGAATATTACGATTACCTCACTAGTTAAAAATAGATCAATTGTTTTGATCCTTCTAGAACATTCTGGAGTAAAGATATACTTAGTCTCAATAAGTTGCTTACGGTAAAAATTGTCTTCGCTACGAGTACGTTGCTGTATCATGTGTGGTCAGCTGGTGTCGCTCTGTTTGCATTGAGACTTTGATGACCAATTTTAAGTGATGGCAGACACACACTGTAAAATACTTCTCTAGGACTTAAGAGTGTGTATATTAAAGCCATTGCTACACTGCCGGGAATTCTTATAAGATGACGAGAAAAGTGGAATTGAAATGTCGCTACTCTGCTAGATAGATAACTCTGATGTGTGCTGATTCAAGAATCAATCGTGCTGCTTAATAGTATTTGCATACCATGTCGATATAAGTTAGTATTCAATTGTATCAAGAACTGATTATGGGGTTTCGAATAAACTACTATCAATCAATCAATTGGCTCATTGTTGATAGGCCCAATCCTTTTCAAGCGTCAAATTTAAAGTCATATTACATTGGCTCCTCCTTCAGTTACCCAGCAGCCATCAGTTGCTTGCAATTGGTGGTCAAGAAAGCCCACAGGCAGTTGTGTGTTATTGGATCTTGTCTATGTAGTTAAATGTAGGATGCTAGTTCTATTATTCAAAAGCTACAATCGAGAAACGAGTGCAAGAGGAACAATTTCAGGAGCCCTCACATGAGATCTTGATGCTGAAACCGTTTTATTTACTTCATTGTAAGTAGGCCTATGGTTAATGTTGCAGGTGTGTATCAAGGATGATTGAAGGATGCATAACAAACTATTGTATGTTTTTGTTTTTCAAATAGATCTTTGCTGGCAAGTTCATGCTGCAGCTAAAGGAGACTTCGTCCGACGTTCTGTTCTCTTATCGATTCAACTGCAAAGATATCACATCACTGAAGGCAGGCCAACTGTTTCATACCCTGAATGATAATGCTATATTTTATTTATTAATTATCCAATTTTGTTTTGTACAATTTTATATGGATAATTATTCTGATGTTACAGTAACCTGTATTAGCGACCACCTCTACAGAGCAGCCACCTGTGTATAAAGACCATTCTTCATAACCCCAAAATGCCATTTTGTATAGAAATTAACCTGAACAGAAAGGCCACCTGTCTTTAAAGGTCATTTTCCTTAGGTCCCAAAGGTGACCATTGTAGACAGATTTCACTGGATAGTAGTTTGCTGTATTTATGGCTGATCAGTATGAGTATGGAATGCATGTATGTTGTCATCCTGACTTTGTGGTGATATTGTCAGAATGATTTTCCTTGCCATAGGAACGTATGTTGATATTGGTTATTTGTAGATTGCAAACGTCTCCGAAATTCCAAATTAGGTTATACTGTAAATAGATAGATAGATAGATTTATTTTGACACATTAACTGTAAGACAATATACAAGAGAGAACATTAATTCAGTACAAAGTAAATAGTGAATACAGTACATGATCAAGGTCATCCCGTAAGCAATATTAATTTGTTTATTTGGGAGACCATAAATGCAAATGCCGCTTTTGCACAGAATGATTCTTGCCAGAACAGAGAAAATAGGACAGCTTCTACTGAACAAGCAACCTGCAACGAGAATAGTGTTAGTTTTTTGTTTTCGCACGGCAGGCAAACTTCACTGCACATCCTTACTCAGTGGCTCTCACAGTTTCTAAAGTGGAACATGTCAACACACAATGCAGCAAGGAGGCAAGACCTAGGAAAAGTGATTCATCAGGAGGTGTGTAGGGGACTAGGGGTGTTTTTGATACCCGAGATTCAGATTCAACGTTTTGGGAGCCTAGCACTCCTGTCGTCATTTATTTCATTATTTAATTTAGTGATTTTGTAGAAGATGTTCATCATAGATGTAAATAGAAGATAAAGTTGCATCATTGCCTGGAAACGACGTCACGAAAAGCAAGAAATTTACAGCAACCAATGGAGGGCGCTAATTGGTGGTCTGAGTGATGACATTAATGCTTGCTGAGAGTGTCACAAAGTCATGCAACAATGCAAAAAATATTTGGACCAAGCTAGGATTTAAAGCCGCATCCTTTGGTTCGGTATATCAACATAACACAAATCCTAGCTTCATTGCAGTTGTGAACTAACCTATGTAAAATAATGATAGGATTTTATGATGATCATTTTTGACTGCTGTTGTATATTTGTTTGGTTATGCTGACCTTTTTAAACCTTTTTATCTCAAGGTGTCCGTGTCAACATCATGTTGTCATACGAGAAAGAAGTGCCAACCCTCGTGTCATCACAATTCAAACAGCTGGTGAGAGAATACAATGCACAATGCTGTAATAAAGTTAGTTAAATGATGCTTACAAACTGGTAAATCAAACTGGCAATACAAGAGCTGAGGAAAAGCAGAACTTGCATACGGTGGCTTCTTCCGAGAGGGCGTTTACTTCTGCTAGTCACGAAATCAGCACAGCGCTACTTGGCTATCATTCATCCATTCTCTTTTATCAGAGGGTAACCTTACCTGATCGTTCCAATCTGGAAAGTTGAATGCTTTTTGCTTCTTATTTTCAGTTTACGAAACAATTTGCTTCGTTGAATTTATGGACGCATGACAGGTGAGTCATTCACATTAATAATATTACAATTTATTTAAATTCCTAAATCATAAATATTCCAAGATTAATCTATGTAGGATACAGTTCAATAAGTTTAATAAAATACATTTAACATTGAAATCAAAGCTAAAACTATTTACCTTTAATCTACAACGTGTAAAACGTCATTAGAATAAATTATACATTATATGCTAATTAAAAAGGTGTGTCTCCAAGCTTCTTTCGAAGGACGCATTGTGTAAGAGACTTGCGGATGTGCGTTGGTAGACAGTTCCACAGAGTGGGTCTATTTCTAGAGGAAGCCCAGCCACTGAACGTGTTGCACTGCGTCATATCACAATGCAGATTACAATGCTCTAGAGGAACTACTTTGAGTTATACTGTACTTGAGCAACATTTATACATGCTTCCATTAGGGATGAGCCGATATAGATTTTTGCCGATATACCGATACGATATATCGGCTACCGATAAAAAGCTACTATCGGCCGATACCGATACCGATATAAAGCCGTAACTTTCTAAAAGCGAAGTCAAACGATACATAACCCATAAATCAATTTAAATCAACAACCAAAATTTAGCTTGCCATTTCTTGGTTCGATAATCAATAAGATAAAATGTCATTTGAGTGATTGAAGACAGGATTGAAGATGAACATTTTGATCATAAGTCGCCGAAAAGCCGTCCGAATTGAAAGTAACACCGGTGAATGCTCCACATATGACGGTTTTCTGAAAAGAATTTAATGGAATTTATATCAGCTATCTGCCGATATGCTTTTATTATATCGGGCCGATAACTGATATGAGTCGGCCGATACAAATACCGATACGATTATCGGCTCATCCCTAGCTTCCATTACCACTTTCAAGTATAAACATAAATTTAGACAGAAATGAGCTTCGACAAGGCTTGAACACCAAATTTACGAATTTACGCCGTAGCATGATTTGTTTAGAGTCACATAAGCATAAAACGTTATTCAACTTATATTGTGCCGAAAAGTTGTTGCAAATACGTTATCCATTATGAGAGAAAAATTACTGGAAAAGTGCAGAAAAGTACTGAAAAAGTGCTGAGTTTTTATCAATTTTTCAGTATTTTTTTCTCTCGTAGTGATGGCTGGCTACTTTTTTGTCAATCCTTCCTATTAGACGCCTTTTATAGCAGGTCATTTTGGTACTGATCTAGAACAGACTTTGTGCAAATTGATGTTTCAGTGAGAATAGTAAGGCTGCATCCGCTTCTCCGTCTGCAAGTGGACCTTCAAAGGAAAAGCTCCCAAATGTTCGTTTGACGCCTACAACCAGAAAAGGTTGGTGATTTATTGGCCATTTTGCCATCGTTTGAAATGCTTCCATGTTGTGGCAGTCTGCTGTGATACTGGCTGTAACGGGCGTAGACTCGAGTTGATAACTTTCTTTTTATCTAGAAAAAAGCAAAGAAGTATGATAAATAGTTTTTATTTTATGTCTTGTTAGTTTCAATGTTCAGTGTGTGTTTTTACTTCAATGGTTATATAGAGCTAGTTATATAGAGCTTCAAAGGATATTGAAGTTTGAATGCAATTTTAAAATATAATAATATAAATAATAACTAGGAGGATTGTACTGTTTCAACTACTTTAGTTCCAGGGTATAAATAGAGGTTTGTTGGAAGCTAACTTTGTGAAATGTTTTCTATCCAAATCACGTTGGAAGCGAAGTCGCGCGCAATGTCCTTATTCTTGAAAGCTGATCAGAGTTGTTGCTGATGGCGTGGCATACATCTCAGCTTAATAATATTTTCTTGTATTTTATTGTCAGCATTAGCAGATGTCCCCAGGGAAGCAGATGTGAAGAAACAGGTTTGGTTTATATGTTACATTATTTTCTTTAGTCGTTGAAGCAGTTTTGGGGCATCCGAGCAAGGCAAGTACAAAGAAACTTTTACTTAACGTTGCTGTTTTGTTTTTCAGCAGGCTGCAAAAACCTGCAAGAGTCCAACTTCCTCTTCTGAAGAATCCAAAACGAATGTTGCTGAGGGTGTCGATCATAAACCTATCGACGAGCAGAGTCCAGAGGTCCGGATGCTGCATCTGGAGCTAAGGAGAAAATCAATAGATCTAGAGAGGCATCGTCATCAGCAATCTGCGATTATGACGCAATTTGAAGAAAGGCAAATGTCAATGCAGCAGACGATAGAGGTCCAATCCTCTGAGTTGAATAATTTACAGATGGAAGTATCTGAGTTGAAAACAAACAACCAATCATTGCAATCAGAAGCTGATTCATGCTCAGGAGAGCTGGATCGGCGCCAGTCTGAACTGGTCCAACTCCGAGATGAGCGAGACCGGCTTGCAACTGAACTCGGTCACGAACGAAGCTTAATTGAGAAGAATCAACAATTATTCAGTGACCTTAGCGGTGACCTTGATCGTAAGATTGAAGAGATTCATCGTCTAAGAACAGAAGTTTCTCGAGAGCAGCACTCAAGGACGAGCGCGGAGGAGCGATTGCAGGAAGCTAGACAACGGGTTGATTTCTTGCAGATGGACGTGGCCAGATTAGAGACGCTGACGCTGTCGCAAAAAAGACAAATCGGCAATTACCGTCGACAGATCACTGAACTGAATCGAACAATTGAATCTCAGAATGGCGAGATTACCCGACATGAAAACGAGAAGGATCCTCCAAAAGATCAAAAGAGCGTGGATTGGATCGTTGATCGTCATCAGATATCTATCACGGATGTAGTCTTGGGTAGGGGGGCCTTGGGGATCGTGAAAAAGGGAAAGTTTCGTGGTTCTGTTGTTGCTGTGAAGCAAATTCATCAGTTGATTCTGTCGCGATACAACCGTCGTCTGTTTGAACGAGAAATGAGCATCGCCGCGCAGTGTCGCCATCCGTCCCTTCTCCAATTCATCGGAGCCACGAATGATGACGGAAGTCCGTTATTTGTGACGGAACTCATGCGCAAAGACCTTCGCAGTCTGTTGTCTGAACAGCGGATCCAACGGCCGGATATTCTGACGATCGGATTAGACATATTAAGCGGTCTCTGTTATTTGCATCTATCCGATCCTGTTGTCATCCATCGCGATATCAGTAGCTCAAACATCCTTCTCTGGCAAGACAGAAACCACTGGCGCGCCAAATTGTCGGATTTCGGTTCTGCAAACTTCATGGCGTTATCAATGACGCTGTTTCCTGGTGGTCCGTTGTATTCGCCGCCGGAGGCAGGAATCGCTCGTCATACGCCTAAGGTGAGCGCCTTGAAGCGTAGTTTGCATTTTATAATTGTAGCTCCTCGCCATTCGAGATCTTTGGTGTATCCTGCACAGATTTCATGACCAGTCAAGGACCTGTACTTGTGCAGGGCAGTAATAATAGCTGAAAGCTGCTTGATGTGGAGAGGCGGCCTAGCTGGTATATAGGTTTGCGATGCCTCAGATGCTGACGAATCTGTTAAGTATGCAGTCTGCTACGGCAAGTTGGTCATAGCTGTTTTTATGTTTTGGTTTCCTGTGGATGGACGTTACCGCGTCGCAGTTAATGGTCTGTGCATGAATGTTATGTCAGTTGATTGCTGTGCCGAGGGATATCCCATGCTAGCTCCACATCACTGGAGTATCAATGTAGGGGTCCCCCCCCCCCAATCTAATTCCTTCTAGATGACACTCGGTGGATGCTGGAATGAAAGTAGCACGACGCCCGTCTTGGCTGGATTCACGACGAGATCCTTGTGATTTGGATGAGATTCAAGCAAAGGACCTGTTGATTTACTTCTTCAAATGTTATGTATGAAGGCTTATACATTGGACGAAGAAAACGTTGCAGTTATATGCGTACATTTACAAGGCTTATAAATCCCGACGACCTTATGACGTATGGACAGCGCAATCGCTGTTAACTGTCGACAGTCAAGTCAAATGCATTGTGTGAATGTTGTATAGACCAATACTTCTTAGCGTACATTGTAGTTGTCTCTTGGAAGTTTCAGGAAATTTAATCTACAGTACCTGGATTATATGACCACCTGTCTTGAACGACCACTTGAGGCTTGGCTCTTGGGTTGTCGCTAAGACAGGTTGGAGTCTCGTTTAAGAATAAGATGAAATAAGCTCAAGGTTTTTTGTTGCTAATGCTTATCAAGGCCCATCAATTTATCTTGTAAATCTTCTTGCTTATTCTAGCTCGACATTTTCTCATTTGGTATTCTGCTTTGTGAGATGTGCCTCGGATTGATGCCAGACCCCGACCGACGGCAGGACCAGATCGAGTCCATTGCGGATGAAGACCTCAGACTGTTGGTGTCTTCTTGTACTTCCCTTTCGCCTGAACAGCGACCAAATGCCTTGGAATTAGTCACGACGTTTGAATCTTTGCTTGAACGAGAATCAAATAGTACACCCGCACGAGAAACATAACAGATATGTATTATCATATTAATAAAATAAACAACTAGAACCGTTATAAATTTGATAAAAACCAATGCGGATTGTAAATAATATATTACTTTCGTTTGGATGTTTGACATATGCGTTTGGACGTTTGATATCTGCGCCTCGAGAACCAAGTACGCATATTGGTACCCCCATGAGACCCATTTGATACCCCCATGATGCCAGAAGCTTGCACCTTCTTCCACGGCCTCGTGGAGAGCAGTTGTCAGACACGGTGAAAGCCAAACAAAATACCATGGATGGCGCATAGGTTCGTTACAACTTTGTTGAGCCGTCTGTCATGTAGAAACTGACGTTCTTGGGAACTCTTCAGCTGTGAAGTCCTTTCTTCAGCTCCAACGTCCATGGTTCCCTCCTTGCGGTTGCTTGTGCAATTCTGTGTGTTCGTGCAATCTAAACCAAGTAATCAAACACGATAAGCATTGAGTCCCGACAAATCCTTACGGTTTATTACTTAGTTCTTAGGTACAAGAACTGTGCCTGAGACGGATTGGCTGTCCGAACAAGTAGAAAAACTACTCACAGTTTACAAGCAGTTCGCTCCTTCAAAGCATGTTCAGAGCCATCCACGACTGCTTGCCTCGGGCACTGTGGGCCACTTTAGGTAACCAGGATCAGTCCTTACGCATGTTGGGATACAGGCAATTTCATGTGCATGGTTTTGAGCAGCAATGTACAATTTCGACAGCTAGAAGAACAATCATACACAATGACGACATCACTAAGCGATTGCCATGGCAACAATGTGACAGTGTATCAATGCAAAAGCGGCAGTTTTCATGTGACGAAAGCAACGGCTGTCCCCGTGATGCTGTCCGTATCTGAAACTGCTCGACCCATTATAATAATAATAATAATCGACGACCCTATAATACGGAAACGTCTGTCGGTTTGTATGTTTGTTTGTTTGTTTGTTTGTTTGT
>OFHS01002484.1:0-20833 GCA_900245855.1 Calvadosia cruxmelitensis | reverse complement strand
GAAAAAAAATCAATGCTTTTCCTCCCACAGCATAGACTCTCGGGTTACCATAGTAACCGTGAGTCAAAAAGGACGGAAAAGTCGCAAGCACTAATCTGAAGCTGTTACTGCTCAAAACAAACTCTTGAAAAGGACCCTTTTCACATGTTTTCAGAAGCTTGAAACAAATTTTCATGTTGAAAATACAGACATACATTTGACAGGCAAGTACAGGCAAGAGGACTTGCACTTATATACAGCCTAAAACGATTTACAAATTGCGAAAGGTTAACATTATGCAACTTACTTTTAAATGAATAAAGCGACTCTGACGACATCACATCTTCTGGTAACGAGTTCAATTGACACCTTTTTCATGATATTTTTAGGGTAGTGTTAATTGTAGCATTATAGATCGAACATTTTAGCATCTGTAGCTTGTCTATTTCAAGCATTTTGTTTTCATTCATTGCATTATCCGTTTTCTTTCTATTCGTTCTTGCTTTGCTTGATAAATGATGGCAATCAATTATTCCTGTTGTTCTCATGCAGAAAGATGGCCTCAAAGTAATCACAGAAATTGATCCTGATGTTGTTTGTCTTCAAGAAACTAAAATAGCGGAGAAAGATTGCCCGCCTGAGGTATGCTATGCTGATTCAGAACTTCATTCATGTTGGGATCTTCCCTACTATGGGGCAACTCCCATATTTACGTAACACGGATATAACAATGCTCTGCTGGCATACGCAGCAGAAGAGGTTTGATTGTATGGAGAGTAGAAGGGAATTTACACACTGCTGTTTATACACACGTTGCGTCGTTACTGTCTGGATAAAGCATACATAATATTGAAGGTGATGCCAACACGACATCACAACAATTCAGTACCACTAGTAACAGAGATTAAAGCCTGGTGATATCTTCAGAGTCTTAATGATGTGGTTTGAACCGCTTACATCTTTCAGGTGAAGTTGATTTTGCTGCTTATAGGACTGTTGGCATTCATTTATGTGTTTCTCTCTGAGTGTCAGAACCACAATCTACGCAGCTTGCAGCCCCCCAGATCCATTGCTGTTTCAATTAATGAATGTCCTATTTTATTGCGATTTGAAACGTGTGCCGATAGTAACATAATCTGTGGTTAAATGTTTGCCAGAGAAGCAAAATTAGAGGAAGTATGTTTATCCATGGATAGGGTTTTTTACTGCATTTTTACGTAAACCAAGTTTAAAACATTTACAAAACTTTAACAGATCAACAAACTGTAGTTTAGAATTAAATGATAACTAAGATAGTACCTACAAGATGATGATCAAGCAGAGAGTTGCTTTGGCTGATTACACGTAAAGAGAAAGAGTACCGTTGATAGTTCTTCATGGGAGGTTAAAAAATGTTCTTCAGCTTTAAAGAAAGTCATGGTGTGCCATAAGGAGAGCTATCTTTAGTTCTTGAAAAGTAATGAAACATCTGTGTAATAGGCAAACCAAGCCCTACATTGGTTGTTGCTGGCTGTACTCGCGATTTGAGAACCAAGATAGACTCAGTCAGTCAGAGATCAGATCAAGCCAATTTGAACCCGACCAACAGGTTTTTCTATTGTAATAGTAAAACACAAATTAATATAAATATGTACAATCGAACATAAATACAACATTGTCGCAATCGAGCAGGCGGCGTACCTTCGGTGTAGTATCGTCCAGCAACGATTACCACGCTACAATAATCCAAATGGATCCAACGATCCAACGATCAGATGAGGCGATGCTTCTCTCAAGACTTACTCAAACAACCTCATCGTAATTTACAAAAGCATACAATTTATCCAGCTGATATTAGTAACACAATATTTATTCCAAATGATTACGTAAAGACAAATTACAAGCAATCAAGAAACGGAACCGTGATTATACAAGCAGAATACACATAAACAAAGAAGCGTGGTGTAAACTCTCAATGAAATATATACAAAACAGTTTTTCGTCCAGATTGTCGCGAACAATCTGTTTAGACTTTTCTGAGCATTTTTGCATCTCTGACCATACTATGTCAACTTGACTTACTTGTCAGCAATGGCAAAGTTGCTTACCCTGGTTTGAGTTTGCTGTTTCTTTTGGATTCATAATTGCGACTAATGATTAATTACAACCGTACTGATTCTAGCCAGCTAGACATTTATTTCAAAAATTAAGTTTCTAGAACTAGTAACTAGTTATTGGAGAATCTAGTCGGAAAACTAGAATCTGGTCAAAAAACTAGTTGACTGTTGTAGTGAACTAGTTTTAGTGCGCTACTCCCCGCCACTGGCCATTCAAATTATGATCGCCTTGTTTGTGGAATGATTTTTTTTTGTATAGTGCACAGCACAGCTAAGAACGTTGTTGATGTCATTTGTTTTGAACTCTTGTTCTCCAGGTGACGAAGCTACAATTTGGTGGCCTGAAAACCTCCCACTCAAAATATCATATGTACTGGAGCTATGCTGAAAAGAAGGGCTACAGTGGAACAGCGTGAGAACTGTTTGAGTTCATCTGCATTTTTTTGTACTTCTTTCTTGACAATGTGGGTCGTGATTATTGCTTTGCATGTTCGTCAGTGGAATCAAGATGTATGTGAATTACCCTTCTTGACAAATTCACATATATTTAAAATTTAATTTACACCAAGTACTGTGAAACTGCAAACTGGTTATATTGACGTTTTTAGTTACACCTAGTGGTGTAATGTCATGAAGGATATGATTCAGTCTTGTTTAGTACCTTCTCAACCCAACAATTACACGAGAGAACAAAGGAAGCAAGATTTCAGCAAGCCCAGCTAACACATTGTGTATAACGAGGTAATTAGCTTTAATAATTATCACTTTCTTGGGATTCGTTTCATTCGCTCTAACTTTTATTTCAGATTATGGAGTAAGGTTAAACCCTTGAAAGTAAAGTATGGAATTGGTAAGTAGTGTTGGATGCAAAGAGCATTGGTCGATGCTCCCCACTCTGCCCCCCCCCAACACCTTTAGCATTGTTCATGCCAAATTGGCAATGGTAAAAGCAATGATGTCATATGGCTATTTTTGACATTTCTGTGTGTTGCTCTTTGCTTTCTGTAATTTGATTACACCAATGGGGTGTTTACAGATTATAGTGAGCGTATTGTATCGTTGTTCATTTTGTTTGTACTCTTAGGAAAGCCGGAACACGACAACGAAGGACGCATCATCACTGCCGAGTTCGACGACTATTTCATTGTGACTGCATGTGAGTAACTTGTACTGCCTTACAGCTAGACAGTAATCATTTGCAGGGTCTTCCGTTCAAAAAAAATTATACCTTTGTAGCCGTTTTTGTTCCTTTCAAAGCGAAATGCAGTGCAACCTCATGAACATCACTGTGTTTTCCAGTCAAAATCGTGATAATAAGCGGGTCATGATATTAAGTGGGTTCGAATAATTGATTCTGACAGAGCTTGGTTCTCAAACTGAAGTGATATTAAGCGGGTTGTGATATTAGCCAAGGTGATAATAATGGGTTACACTGTAGATGGAAATTCAGCAAGAGGTTTCTAAAAAAGTGAAGGCAATTAGCCAAGTGCAGTCCTGGTGCATTTTGGGATTCAAGCGACTACAATCCCGTGATTTTGAGTTGAAATCAATAATTTTGACATCCGAGAACAATCCTTGGAATTGACCATCATAGAAAAGAGTACGATTGAATTTGCTCTAAACAAAGCCATTTTTGAATCATCACATGTGGCAGAAGTCAGCTAGAATATATCCCAAAATATGTTAGAACTGCACGTGATCGATTGAGAGTAGCAAGATCTAATCACTCATTTAATTCTTGTAAATGGAGCCTTTGACCGTTTCAACTGTCCCCTTTTTTTAGTTAACAAAGCCCAGCCCCGATGCATCGTAGGATGCAGTTAAATTTAATCTGTATAGCATGCGCAGGTGGCTGGAGCTAGTTTTGTATGGAATGCATCCAACGGTACTGATTTCCGTGAATACCGATTGCCTCAATATTCTACGGTTGTCAAAGTTGAAAGTACGTTCAAACCTGTATTTACGGTCACCTCTATAGAGCAGCCACCTGGGTATAAAGGCCACCTGTCTATAAGGTCATTTTTGTCAGGTCCCAAAGGTGGCCGCTATAGACAGGTTTCACTGTATAAAAGCATTACAAATTTGTCTAGATTATTTCAAAATCATGCCTCTGAACCTCACTGAATCCCACATTGTATTTGGACTGAATTTGGCTAATTTTTATTAATTTCTGGTGACTTCTTTTCACTGACAGATGTTCCTAATGCTGGGAGAGGATTAGTAAGGTAAGTAACTGGATTGGTAATGATGATTGAGTTTTACTGATTTGATTCTATGCATTATCATTTGATCACATCAATTGTATGTTTCCCTTGTTTGAATGCTCTTTCTGTTATATTTTCATTTTACAATATTTCTATCATTTTCAAATCTAATGTGCAAGTAAAGGCAATACATTGAATACATATGCTCTAGATTGTGAAATTTTGTAGTATTGTTTTCGACATTGGCATTTCCAGTACAGTCAAATCTGTATTAGCGGCCACCTCTATAGAGCAGCCACCTTTGTATAAAGGCCACTCTTCATAACCCCAAAATGACACTTTCTATAGAAACCAACCTGGACAGAAAGGCCACCTGTCTATAGAGGTTATTTTTCTCAGATCCCAGAGGTGACCGTTAGAGACAGGTTTCACTGTATTATGAATCTGCAATAATTACAATAGAATCGCAGCATGTTCTGCCTAAGAACTTTAAATACTAAAATTACAATATTACCTATAATAGATGAACCTGTGATATACAATTTAACAATTTCTTGTAAGCTTTCTCCAGCTGTAAGGGTGCCGAGAATGCTTGTGGCATTACCCCTCTGGATTATGAAATGTTCTTATTTCGAGTATCAGCTTTCTTAAATTGAGACATAAGTATTTGTGGAGAACAATAGCAATATTTCGCTTGGATATGTATTTTCTCTTAAAATAAGGAACACATTTTACAATGTAAGGCTCTGCACTTGCCACTTTTGATGTAAGAATCTAATGGCTATTTATGACACAATTAATGATGTGGTAACATTTTTACTGGCGGACTGACCACAGTCTACATGGAGAGTTAGAGACAGCCTTCATTAGAGGCTTGTGGAAGCATGTGGCAGTCTCATTAAGCATTTTGGTCAGCACTCAGATCGCCAATGAGCACTCTCCGTCAATCACTATTAATGTCTTTTTGACATCGCATGACATGTCGTTTTTTGTGTGGTATATTGGCATCAGCCATGTGACCGACCACACTTGTAGTGGCTGACGCACGTCTTTTGTTGTGTAAATATCTATGTCGTAATTAACGTAATCATCTCAAATGTAATAAGTCACCGCGTCAACCTGTAATCAATTCTCTTTCGTTTCTATCTCTCGTTGTGTCAAGACCTTGTGTTGCTGCGTCCGTGACATAGAGCTCTGGCTACTACGGACATAGATCCCTTTGCCATCTCTCCCTGTCACGGCCAGCTTCCTACCAAATATATATCAAACAACCAACAAACATCGTATTTATACATCCTCTTAAATGGCACACACTATCACTGCAACAGGCGCAAATTGTGAGTTGCAACAGGTATGAGCATTCCATTCGCTTAGCATTACTCTCGCATCCTGTTTGTTGCCAAGCAACAGTGTTTGTATTGTTCTAGAAGAACAATATCCCTGAAAGTGACCAATCAGTGTCACGCTTTGCTTTGTGGTTCAGTTTTGACCAATCACGAACAGCTATGAAATTTATTCGTGTCCAATTCGCAACTTGAGCTGTGAAAGTCGAGCTTGTATCATTCACGATTTCCACTTGATGCGAATGACTGATTGCTATTGTTCTGCTATTCACAAATGTCTATTCGTTCGTTATTTGAGATAGTGTGGCCGGAGCTTTACTGATGATATACGTCATTTATATAGCATTATTGCATTGCCTCTATATTGCCTCTCTCGTGATCAGGAAAAATAGATCGGATCCATCTAGCATGTTGTTATGTTAACTTGTGTGATAATTAGAAACATCTCACAGTCTTAAAAATGTAAAGTATGTTTGCGTGATGTGCCGCTTGCCAACCAGAAGATCATTTTGAACCCCACTGTAGTCAACATGTATTCGCGGCCACCTCTATAGAGCAGCCACCTTTCTATAAAAGCCACTGTTCATAAGCCCAAAATGACACTTCTTATAGAAATCAACCTGGACAGAATGGCTCCCTGTCTATAAAGGTCATTTTCCTCATGTCCCAAAGGCGACCATTGTAGACAGGTTTCACTGTGACATTATAAGATGTGCTGGTAATTGTTCCATCAGGCTCCTGTTTCTGATTCTAGCTACTTCTCACTTTATTTATTCGTTGAAGGAATAAATAAATAGATTTCTGACTGAATGAATGTGGAGTAATAGTTGTTTAATATTTTGACTGGCAGTGAAGTTTGCAACTTCATGGTGGCACGTCGTTTTTTAGAATATCCCCTTGTCTATTATCCTTTAGTCAGCGGACATTCTTGTGCTTGGAAACATTTTTTTGTGTTGTGCAAATTATAGATGTTTCTTGCTAGTAGATTTCAAAGCTGGTTTTATAATGAGGGACGAGGCAATGAAGATGCCTTGCAGCCTGCAGGCTCCTATTATGCATCTCCGTTGTGCATTGTCGTGTTTCCAATTATGGAGTTTTGTGCTGTTCGGTCGTCTTGTAGGCTCGATTATCGCCAGACTTGGGACAAAGATCTCCAAACGATGTTGCAATCGCTGAAGAAACAAAAGCGAGTCATCTACTGTGGTGATCTGAATGTTGCTCATCATGAAGTAGGTGGGTTGACGTTGGTGTCTCTTTGGCACTGCCTATCTTCAGTCATTTGTTCATTGATTGACCGGCTTTTCCGGGAACTGGTACAGTCAAACCTGTATAAGCGGCCACCTCTGGAGCAGCGACCTGTGTATAAAGGCCACTCTTCATAACCCCAAAATAAATGACACTTTCTATGGAAATCAGCCTGGACAGAAAGGCCACCTGTTTATACAGGTCAATTTTTCAGGTCCCGGAGGTGACTGTTATAGACAGGTTTCACTGTAATGCGCAGTAGTCCTACATCAGTTGTCTCCTCTGTATAACAGTCACACGTCTGTAATCAGTCTCTTGCTTAATGTTCACAAGGTCCTAAACAACTTTCTGTACAATGGTACTCCATTTGTAAATGGTGACAAACGGAAAAGGATGCAATAACATACAAGTCACACATCTAGGCATTTAAATTTTGTTACAGTCATGCCTGTCTTAAACAACCAACAGAAACTAGTCTTTTAAGACAGGTAAATTGTATTTTGTGAGCCTTTGAGAGAGTACTTGAGGGTGGTCTCTCAAGACAGGTAAATTATATTGTGTGAGCCTTTGAGAGAGTACTTGAGGGTGTTCTCTCAAGACAGGTAAATTGTATTGTGTGAGCCTTTGAGAGAGTACTTGAGGGTGGTCTCTCAAAACAGGTAAATTATATTGTGTGAGCCTTTTAGAGAGCATTTGGGGGCGGGTCTCTTAAGACAGGTGGCTGCTATAACGGGGTGCATTGTATGTCCTTGTGGCAACTCTTGCCACCCGGCGATGGAATGATTCCCTTTGAGAAGTCCTCCTCTCACTCTGGTCTTGCATCGCTATTCATTAGAAGCATGCAACATGTTTATAAAGATGACTATGACGACATAGCAAACGTGAAAAGGAGATGTGTGCCCGTGCACAGGTAGCCTCAATATTCTCTAACAGTTTCTGAAGTGTGTAGATGCTATAAAATAGTCTGTGTAAAAATAATCATTTAGCGATCGATTGTAGGAATTAGCAGGACTTAGCTCATTAGCCATTATTTCCGAATAGCTAGGCTTTTATAAGCGTTTTGTTTTTGTGATATTCAATTGGTAATGTGGACGCGCTGTAGTTAACCCAGTGGTCTCATAATAACTGAGACAGAAGATATTTTACACTGTTGGTTGCTTGGTAGTGTTATGTCCCTATTGTGCCTCTTGCCCCATAATGCTTCAATGTCCCATCATGCCTGCTTATTGTCCGATAACGTTGTAATGTAGTAATAACTAGTTTAGACAATTGGAAAGTTGCCAGTTGTTGGTTAGAGTTGTTCGCGTGTGTTACTCGGAGTTTGTGTTCCTTCAGTTCTTGCTTGTGGCGTTACAGTAGATATGCCTGGTCTTTTTCTGGACACTCTTTGTTACTTTATATACGTCATGTTTTGCTGTTCATCATTCTAAACATTGTGTTGTTGTTGGCTTTCAGATCTTGCCAACCCCAAAACAAATAAAAAGAATGCCGGTTTCACTGTGGAAGAGAGGCAGGGCATGACAGACCTCTTGGGTAGTGGTTTCGTTGATACATTCCGGCATATTTATCCAGATCGCAAGTATGCTTATACGTTTTGGACGTTCATGGGAAATGCCAGGCAGAAAAATGTTGGCTGGTGAGTGACAGCTGGCGTGACTTAGAACTATCACCTTCCAAATGTGTCATTAGCCTTCATCTACAGTCAAACCTGTTTTAGCAGCCACCTCTATAGAGCAGCCACCTGTGTATAAAGGCCACTCTCTATAACCCCAAAATGTGCTTTCTATAGAAGTTAACCTGGACAGAAAAGCCATTTGTCTTTAAATGTCATTTTCATCTGGTTCCAAAGGTGACCATTGCAGTATTTTTATGTTGTGGGGGGTGCTGCAGTTTTATCACACTACAATACAACATTATCTTTATGCATTGAAGTAAACCAGAGAAGGTTCTAATGATTTATACTTCATCCAGATAACTGGCGACTATTTCATGTTTTTTATTGAAAGCATTCACTTCCTAAGGAATTAAGGACATATAGGAATTGTCTCTATTTCGCAAAGAATTATACATAAAAATTAATTTGCTGTACTTAGATTTTATTGTATAGTTAAGTAATTCTACATATTATTATTAACCTAGATTTTTCTTGTACAGTATTTCAATATTACCTTATTTTTACTACTTACTTTATGCAGAGATCAGCTGAAAAGCACCTCACAGTGATTCTGACCGTCTGCTTAAATATTGTAACAAAATAAAAGTAAAATAATATTCCATATTCCCCAAAACTCAATTACACATCCTGACATATTAATACTGTCCTGTCTGCCTCGTTTAAAAGGCCAAGGAGATATCGTTTCTTAACACAGGTGGTCGCTTAGGAAAGGTGAAATGTCTTGCCTTGACCATCAAGGAACCAGATCCATTCTATCTTTACCGTGGTTGGTCTCTTATGACAGGTAAAGTCTATTGTTTCACTAGATTCTTATTGCAGCTGGTCGCTTAAGACAGGTAACATACAACATGAAATATATTTCTTAAAAAAAAGTAATTAGTCTAGGTGATTGCTTAGGCAGGTAAAATGTTGATCATTTATTATATGTAGTTGTTAATTTGATTGATTATTCACGATCTAAACCTATTTAACCCTTATGTTCCATATTCCACTCCTCTCGCTTTGCATAAGCCTTTTGTTGTGAAGTGTGTAATTGTTCTTGTCTTGCCTTGTTTAGGCGACTCGACTACTTCCTCGTCTCTGAGGACGCAATTTCCAACGTGTGTGACACAGTCTTGAAGACCGCCATTATGGGCAGCGATCATTGTCCGATAATGCTGTTATATTCAACGAATCAAAACACATGACGAAAGACAGAAATTCTACTCACTCGTTGATCCTCCAAGTTACAGCTAAGCCACACTACGAAGACTGCACATTTTAGTATCCATTAAGTCTTAGAGATAGAGTATTTCCTGGGAAAATTATTATTCCAGCTATTGACATGGCGAACCGCTGCTGGCTCTCGGCTATTTTATACACCTGTTATGTTTATTTTTAAATACCAACATAATATATCCGAATTGTCTTGTTTGCTGACCTCTGTTGACTTCTGTTTATTTTCTGGGATTGCAGGGCTATAAAAAGTGACATTTTAAATTAACTAGTTACATTTAAAATTGCTTTCTTTTGAAAATGATTAGTTGTTCTTCTACATTACTGTTCGCTAAAAGTAAATGTCTATAGTTATTTGCGAGAAAAGCTGAGAGATAGTTTTAAAGCTACTTTCTTTTGAAAGTGTCAAGTGATTAGTTGTTCTAAGTTACTGTTCGCTTAAAGTGAATTTCTATAGTTACTCGCCAGAAAGGAAGAGCGGTAGTTTTAAGGTTACTTTTAAGCTAAATTGCAAACAAGGGCATCGGGGAAAAGCTTACTACTGATGTTGAGAACTTGCAACTAGTTAAAACAAGTTTATGAGAGATGTGTTTCACAATATACTACAGTAAATAGATTTTATAAATTAAACTTGGCATGTGACACGAATCCTGGTACAATTTCCTTGTACATTGGCAAAGGAAGTACGTTGTGTAAAACATTCGGAGCTTTTCGGTCGTCAGATAAAATGGTTACTATTAGTAAGAAATAAAAGACCGGCTGCATAAAAAGCCGAATTGTAGAAAAAAGAACACCTGCATTACGATGAATCTAAATGAACAAGACAGAAACGCATGCATTGTTCCAGCCAATTTATTTTGATTAGATGGCGATGTCTAAGATACTATTTTTCTGATTAAGGTTATCCGTTATCATTGGTGTTTGGACAAGATAAACCGTCCTGGACAGCGAAGTTGATAAGAATCTTATAGATTCGAAATGACATGTTACCGCAGTATTCACCAAGAAAGTTGTATAGAGTTATTCTAACTGTTCATCAGAAAAGTAAAAGTCATTAGACGATGTCAATGAAGTCCGACTTCTGGGCTTTGATGTAATTATTATGACGTATAGTAAATGCCAATGGCTTGTCTCCCTTAGTGGGACCTTCCACAGTTAAAATCACAGAAAACATGACGAATACATGTGTGTCGACTGGACCGGGAGTCGAACCCGGTACCTCGACTGGCAGCCAACCGCTAGACCCCACCGACACGAACTAACGTCTGACTGTTTGTTTAATGGTGTACTATTGTCGTATTGTCGTAGTGAATGGACTGTGGCCATGATGACGCATCTTGAATAGGTAGAATAGGCTATTCTCAACGTCCCAGCCAGATGATTACGGTCTTGTTTTCATCTGTCTTACACATTATGATAACGGATGAATGTGCTGTGAGGAACACGAAAGGGTTGTTTCGTTGAGCAACACCGTCCGGCAAAAAGGGCTTTGATGACCTTCAAAACGCGATCTTGGAATAATTATTTTATTTTTCCTATGTGATTGTAACGATGCATTTGAAATTGCTTGCTCGCAGATTACAGTAAATTGAAGACTGATTTGCAACAATAAATTTACTGTCAACATACATAAAATTCCATGCCTTCAGAAAACTAATTAACATACAGTATATGATTGATGCATACCCTACGCGTGTTTATCTACAGAATTATAATATCAACCTAGCTAATATATATAAACATTAGAAGAGAAATAAGACAAATCACGACTGTGCCTTGTGACGTAATATTCTTGTCAGCATGACTGGTTGTCATGGTTACGTTGGCCTGAAGGGACAATCCTTTGCTCTTTCTTATCCGTCCGACTGAAGCACAAGTCTGTTGTCCTGCACAGAACTCAGAACATGCCGGACAGACCAACGAGCCGTTGACTTGCCAACCGTTCATCGAGCCTTCGATTTGCAATTTGTCTCCTTTCGCTGCGCATGCGTAACGTTTCCCATTCAGGATAATAAATAACAACCCGTCTGGGTGACATTCGTATTCGTAGCAGCCGCTGCCCCAGTCTAACATGGTTCGCGTTAAGAGTCCTTTCCTTGCCATCCAATGGCGCCCATGTTCCACGCATTTTGAAGAGTGACTGTATTTCTCCAAGGCATAGTTTCTATCTGTCAAAGGCGCATTCTCTTTCAAGGTACACGTCGTTCCTCTCTTTCTACCGTCTTCTTCTGTTAATGTGAACTTCTGATAAAAAGGACAAAAATCAGCCAATTCGACTGCACCGCCGTATGTGAAAATGTCTTTAACAGTTTCTTTCCCCAATCGATCAAAGTATTGAAACTCTCTCGGTAGGTCACCATTATACTTCACTAAATTGCACAGGGCTAATGACAATTTGGTGTGTGTACAGCGCATGTGCAGAGGCGATTGTTTCAACGTGGCGCAAAATGGCGCCGTGGACAAGCGCTGTTCTATGCGTCGGGCAATCCACGCCCTGCAATTATTCTTCACGAAGAAACACCCAAGGTTTCTTCCCCAGTCGAGTGGTTCGGCCATTTTGTAATTGGCTTTATACCAGCCGGTATCTTCCATAAGGGCCAGGGTGATCCTGGAGAAGACAGGGTGTTGTGTGTAAGTGCCAGTCATGGCTTCATTCTCGAACACTCGTTTTTCCCAATGAGTCAAAGCAGTTCCTTCACCTCCTTGGTTCTCGAGTTCCGCTCCTTCTAAGTCCCTACAGTTAAAATGATTCCTGACTTCCTTCTGAACTGTTGGGGTGACTAACATGAATACTTTATGTTGAACGTAACCCCCTGAAACGCTCCAGTCTGCACGTACGAATGACTTGACCACGTTTTGACTCCACTGGTAAAGATTTGATACATTGTTATAAACTGGAAAGCCATGTTCATTGCGTTCCGTCAATGGCTGCCCGTTCTTGTCTCTATAAAATGCAAATAGTCCAACGCTAAATCCCAGTGCATGGTATATCTCGTGTTTAACAGTGGATAGAAGACTTTCAAAGCCCTGCACCCCCGTGTCCAATTTCTCAGGGCATAAATTAACAAACCCAGCGACGGGGCGGTTTAATGAATGTTCTTGTTGGCAGTAAGATGCATATGCGACAATATTAGACTCGTGACAATGACTTGTTGCTATGGACGATACAAATAATATAAAATCTGTCGTTCTGGCTGGTTCAGGAGCAATGTGAAGGTTTTCGTGTACAACACACTTTTGTCCGTGTTCGTTGCAGACTCTGCAATCATCCATGTAAGATTCAGGTACAACAATCGGCCCGCACACTGTTTTAACGCAAGAGAGCTTACAAAATTGGACATCTCCGGCTTGTTTTCCTTGAATATCTTTGAGAAAATATGAGTTATCTCGACACATTCGTTGTAATTTGATAGGATTGGGAGACTTTCTCACGAAATATGTCTTATGGAAATAAGTCACAGCAGCTGGAATCAATTGCTTGATGAGACCAGATTTGATTTTGTCTAATTTGTTGATGCTTCTCTCGTAGACCGTCCTGAATCGTAGCGGTTGCTCGATACTCAACACTCGAATGCTTTCTTTGTGTCCAAGTCGAACATTGTGAACAACATCGTCGATTTTCGGGATCCAATGACGAGTGCCTCCTGTCAGGGGTTGTTTGCAAATTACAGCCAGTAAGATAATGTGGATGATTTTGTACGAGTAATTTGTCATGGTTACCAACACCACGTGAGGCCATAGAGTGCATAATGGTAGCTCGCTGTTGTCCTGCAACTTCCTGCAAGAGCAAAGGACAATTTAGTGTGTAACAGCAATCATTTTATTTTTATCGTTATGGTCTTGTCCGAGACGGGGGATTCAGCCTCAAATACGACGTTGCCACGACGTCTATTGAGTCGATAGTGGATTCGTAAAGACTGAGTACAGTTAATCCTGTATTAGCAGTCACCTCTATAGAGCAGCCACTTGTGTATAAAAGCCACTCCTCATAACTCCAAATAACATATTCTATAGAAATCAACCTGGAAAGAAAGGCCACCTGTCTATAAAGGTCATTTTTCAGGTCCTAAAGGTGACCATTATAGACAGGTTTCACTGTATTGCGTTTACTGGGACGATTTACCAAACACTACATTTGAAGCTATCAGATGTTTCACGTCCGTACAGTGCGGGGGCCTAATTCGTGGACCGAGACTAAAGCATATAGTTCAGGATTAAATCTCATGTCCCATATACAGATTTTAGCAATTTAGGCCAGACTAGACGTTTAGCCTTGGACTACTCTTTAGTCCCGCCCCATGAACACTACCTCAGAGGAATATGCAATTAATTTTTGAGCCAACGTAATACCCATTAGCACAACACGAGGACATATCAAACAACAAGCGTGTGTTCATTCGCTGTGCTGCAAATCAACTGAGCTCAACAGATATGCGAGGCTGACCTCCATTACATAATTCATAATCACAAATAGCACTGAGCTAAGCATTAAGTACGACACAACAATATGCATTAACGTTATTGTTATACTTTGGTTGCCTGGCGATTTTCCCGGGGTAGAAGGGCATAAAATATGAAAAATGCCTTCTAATTATTNGAAAAGGTACAGATTTGGTACTTTAGGTACCGATTTAGGGTACACAAAAGGTACAGAAAGGGTACATAAAAGGTACTATATAAGTTGCAAAAAATAGGTACCCTTTCGGTACCTTTTGTTCTTAGAGTGTAGAAATATGTAAATAGCACTTCACAGAGTTTACCAACGCTGTTCATCAATAAACGTAATTTGTAACATCCTTTGTAACAGAAATTGCAAAATATATTTTAAAATGAAGTTAATGTAGGTTATTTACCCTCTGTAGAGTTTTGGACAGATTGGGGACCGCTTGCGGGTTGATACAGCGGAAGAGATTCAAAAATGTGCTAAATTTCATGTATACGACCCAATCTTTGAACAGCCCTTGAAACGAAATACCCAACACTAAAGTTTAACACTGCATGCAACTTGCAGAAAACGTATGATTGCGTTCCATGTATACACCTTTAAGTTAGCTTAATCATTCTGATTGAGTAATTTTTCCATTGTTAATTATAACCCATTTGACGAATTTTCACTGGTTTTGAGTTGTAATAGAATTTGTACTGTAATTGCATCTCTGTTGAAAACGGCAGGCAAGCGAGTTATGTAACCTTTTGCGTTACTAAAAATTGCCAGACAAAACCCGCGGTATAAATAATGAGTGATTTTTAAACTGTTTCAAAATCCACTACGGACACATTAAAAATATTAACTCGCTTTAAATTGCGATCGGATGCCAATACCTTGTGTTAGCTTGCACAATTCCATCGATTCCTTTAACGAATTCAAAGATCCTTCAATTTGTGAATAATACCTTACAAATCTTCCTTCTTTGAAGATCCGATATAAGAATCTAGGCGCAATGTGAGATCGATTCAAAAGCAGGCGCCCGCTGAAAAGAGGCGATGGCGTCAGTGATGGAAGCGAGATCGAAAGACCTGGGATCGAGCATAGCAGGTGGCGAAATGGACTTCAACAACCATGGCAATTTGCAAATATTATGAACAGATGGCCAAGCGGACAGAATTATTAAACACCAAACATTGATTTCGTTTGATTTGTTGTCTTGCTATTTTATCTCAATTAAATTTTAGTGATGTAAGCTAGCTGTATAAGGTCTCCTAACCAAACAAGCTAATAGTGCTAAGTTAGGACACCAGACGAGAATTTCATTTTTCAAAATAAACTTTTGATTTTTTATTACAGTATTGCGAATTTTTATTGTGGGACGACCTTGATCATGTATTTTCTTTTTAGTTAACTCTTGTATTAATTGCAAAAAAATACTCAGCTGTACTTTCCATGACAATTTAAATATCTATCTATCTATCAATCTATCAAATGTGGCAGGCAAACAGAAATACAATTTCACTTTAATACACGCATCTATAAAATTACCACGTTGTGTCAAGTATACGTTATCTAGCCTAGCTTTAAAGCTTTGCAGAGATAAACTTGTTACAATTTATCAACCAGAGGAATCCCACAGAGAAGATATGCAAATAAAATAGTAAACAATTATATTTACACTGTTTAAGCAGTAAACGCGCCGTTTGATATACTGTCCACGAGTATTGCATTTAACAATCAATCATTGCTTAGTTTTTAATTCATGCTAGAAATAAAATTTTCTTTACGCTGTGGATAATAAGGCGCTTGGTGCAGTCCGAAAGCCACTCAAATGAGAAAAGTTACAAGTAATTAGTCTACTATCACTACGAGAAAAAATTCTGAAAAGGTGCTGAAAAGAGTTAAAAACTCAGTACATTTTCAGCACTTTTTAGTACATTTTCAATACTTTTTTCTCATAGTGTATAGAGAAGCTAATTTCACCACAAAATATCCTATTAAATCAGAATTAATCCTCATGACACACCAATTCGTGTGGCCTTTATGAAATCAGACTTCTGTTCTAGTGAGTTGAACAGTTTATAGATCCAAAAGTCGTTTCTGGAGTGGTCGGTCTGATCATGGTCACCTATTTAGTGCAAATTCACTATAGTCGAGTTGTTTTGTGAATGTTTTCAACAAGTCTCAATGGTCGAGAGCTTCGGCATAATCTCGAATATTGGGAACCGTATGTTGATCCAATTTTTTCTACGGTTCAATGTTTGTGATTTTTGTGTGATTTTTGGGAAGTGTACGAGATCTTTTCAGGTGGTTTTATGCTCTGCAAAGTATGGATAGATATCCTGCTATCGTCTAAGAAACAATGATTTCCCATGTGGTTCTTCCTGCGACTGGAGTTGCTTTTGGAACAGGGTTAACGGATTCTTTTTTTCTGGGTTACGAGTGTAGATGTAATCAGGGATAATTAAGAACGTCATTATCATTACAAATTTATAGGGCATGGCTTTAATCGACCTGAGTTGGTTGAAAATGATGCCAACGGGATCAACGAACTCACTTGAAATTTCAAGACGAATCTGCGTCCAAAAATTAATAGCCTCTTCAACACAATAGCGATGTCATGTGTTCCTTGACCGCACACACAAGAAATAAACTACATTTTTATACGGTTTATATTTATATTTTTACTTCCATAACTTTCATGCTTAGTGCAAGCTCAGTTATAAGCGAACCTCAGTCATTTTACATGAAACGAAATATGAACAGCTGAGTCAATATTGCAAAAATTCCTCCAAATATCGAGCTAGCTTCCCGTGAAGAGTCAAATTCAAGCTTTCACGGCGCGACTTTTTTGAGCAAATTCCGCAAGTTTGCCGTTGTAGTGGCTGTAAAAGCAAGATTCGCTGTCAGAGTTCCAGTAACAATCTTTCTTATTAATTACCTTTCTTTGACTACGCGGTATTACATTGTCTATTAAGATGTTCAAAGCAGAAGATCATTCCGAAACAGCAGATGGTAAAGCCGGCTGGAAGTTATTAGCTGGTTTATTCAAATAATTCATCAACAAATGAATAAATAATACATTAATTTGGCGCTACTGCATCCTATCCAGTTATTTATTAGACCGAAGTGAAAGTAATTTGACTTGCACGGACTAGTAGCACGAGTCACAACACCATCGACTTATTTTTCTGCCTCGCGGATTATGTTTCCGTAAACCTTTCCGAGAACTCTTGGATTAGCAAATGTCGGCTGTCGGAAAATGCTTCGGGAAGTTGGATTTCCACACGCAATTTGACAACCTGTTCTTTGACAATTGCGTGATTGCAGTAAGAACGGACTGACTCTGTGGGACCGTAGAGTTCTGCAGTGATTCAGCTTTTACGCAGATAAGATTGCGAAACAGGTATTTTTTAATTTCAACTCATAGAAAACAGAGGAAAATGATGTCGCACAACGGGCTATCAACATAATCACAAAACAGAAATCTGAACCAAAGATAGACGGTCTATCACACACAAATCGTGCATCAAGAGCTATTTCTGAGATAAACTGACAAGTTCAAGAGCTACTTGTATGATTATTTAACGATGTTAACAGAATATATATCGGTATATATACGAGTTAATATGAGTTCCCCTCGTTTTGTACGCGGGTCTGTTTTCTCCCGTGCAGATATGTAATTACTTCAGCTCTTGGCGACTGCTAGTAGACCGGCCCTTACCGAGAGCAATTCTATCGGTGTTTCACTGCGGGACTGAATAAATAAAACACCAGCTGATATCATTTCCTTTGAGCCACTTCTGAATTATGAACACCCTACAAATCTCCCTTCTTGGCCGACGCCACGTTGTGCCATCACTCGCAGGGAAAGAAACATTTTCGCACTCTCACGCCCCGTCTGGAAAGGTGTTTTCAGACTTTCGACAGAACGGTGTCAAGTGAAACATTGAATCACTATTTCTCACGTCCAAAACAACAAAAACAGGATTGTCTGGTGTAGCGGAACAGGAAACTTTGCCGACCACCGAGACTAGAGAGAATGTGATTTTCAGCAAACAACGCCACGACACGCAATCTCAACATTGAACCACATTGCTCAAAGCGTTGTTTCATGTAGCACTAAATAAATCTGCAAAATACAACGGCAAAATTTAACTAATTCTTAGGTTAAACGCAACAGCAATACAACTTTCGATAACTACTTGAATGAATTGAGACGCGAAATTCTCTCTGGGCCATTCTCATCTGGCAAACTCGACAATTGAGTTATTTCGTGGCTGTGCATTAAACGTTTCTTCCATTTGTCACCTGCCTTAAACCTCAAAGCTTGTTCGTAAACAAGCGATGTATGAATATACGATCAACGTTCTCGTTCCTTCGTAACTTTGCTTTGCAGCGACATTTTCCAGCTGACTACCACGACAGCAAGCAATTGCTATCGTAGCTGTAAACAATTGAAAATTCTTCCCTCTTTGATAGCACGTTTGTTAGTCCGTCTTGAACAATTTCTTTCTTCACACATACATAAGTTTCATCAATAAGGCCATCATCGTACCGAAGAACACTGTGGCGAAAAATGGCGAACTCACTGACGCAGCATGGTTGTCGCCCGTCTTATTGTTTCCAGCACTTGCAGTCGACGACATAGCCATTGAAGGAGACAAGGATGATGAAGCAGCTGAAGAGTCAGCAGCCGATGCAGCAGAAGATGAGGCAGCTTCCATTGACGAACTTGCCGTTTCACTTACTGCCATTTGAGATGAAGACGACGAAGCAGAGGCAACCACATCCGACTGAACGGAAGTGTGATTTGTTGCATGACAAAGTGCAACTAATGCCAACAGGCCAATAAATGAAAGTCCAAAATTGTTCATCTTGATTGAAATGGGGAGTGTCGGAGACAGACGAAGCACTGCACACCTTGAGCTTTGAGGAATAAACTGAGAGACTGATCAGATATTTTCTGGGTATTTCATCAGCAATTTTTCCGTGGATGGATCTGTCATATTCCATATAAGGCAGTTGCCTAAGATAGAGCGAACCTGATTGGTTTGTCGTGACAGGGAGCCAGTGGCAACACCTTGGACTATGCTCCAGCTGCTCATTTGAGACGATGAATAATTCAACTTGTCACGCTCTTTTCTTTCTTTGTTCTCAACTTGATAAAATCATTAAAATGTGCAACGATAGTAAAATTCATCGTTACAGAAATAACATGACACTTTCAACGCTTCTTTAACTTTGGAGAATTGTTTGCTCATTTCACAGCAGTTTCAGAGATCCCCTTGAGTGGAATGACCACCTCTGCTCGCATTCATTCGTGCCAGTTTCTAGTTACCCGGCAACGGACTCTGAAAAGATTAGAGATCATTTTAAGCAACTCTTTGAGCCTTTGTATGATTTCTTGTTGGCTTGGCTTGGCAGGTGTCCTTTGCCGTAAACATTGCTGTTTTGTCTCTTCTTTTTAGACAGCGGAGCGGGCAAGTGTTTTAACCGCATTTTGCAACTACACGGAACTGTGTGCTGTGATTACACTACATGATGCTGCGAATATATTTCTCTCTGTTTTTGTTGCCGCTTGTTTTCATTTACGGCTTACTCCTGAAAATGCAAACTAAAGTAGCAAAAATTCTCCGTAGTCTTCCTTACAAATAGAACATTAAGTATTATAAATTTATCTCGGCTTCTGATCGTTAATTGTTATCACCCGAGAAATTACCGCCAGTAATTATTATAGAATTCGAAAGGACTGCACCGTCTGGTGTATTTCTATCAGAAACGTACATCTATGTTAAATTCTTTCGCGAAAAACAAACATCAACAGAAAATTCCCCGAATGTCCAGATGCGCATTTAGAGCAATTTATTGTTGTGCTGCTTCTTCATTATAGTAGTATACACTGTATAAGGCTCAGAATTGTGGCTAATTACTTTGCCATCCATTCTGCCTGTTTCAAGTTGCGTGAGCCCTCGAGATTGATTCGTGATCTTGCTGTTTCTTTATTTCACCTTCTCGTCACGTAATTTACTATTCACGTCCTGCTTAGGCTGCTTGCATCATGATTATTATTGGGGAGGAGAAAGTTATGACCATGACTACAATCACGTTACAATCTTTCCTGCGCTTTTGTTTGTGGAAATTGTGGCCTTCTTAGCTACTTCGGAGTCATTCGTTAAGACTGTTGAACCAGTCGTGGAAACTGTTCTCGTTAAATCTTTTTTCGTGATTCTTCGTTCGTCAGCACTGCCCTGCAAATCAGACCAGAAATATGGTTCGAACTGCATCAATATAGTCGCTGTGCTGACGGGACGGTGCTAGGTGTTGTGATTTATGCGAGAAGAAAATAATTATTTTACCATCATCATCATTTACAACACTGTGAACCCAGAAAGCCCACGAAGGCTTTTTCATGGCTGCACTTGCGTAATACAAGCAAATGAACCTCAGTTTTAAAATACAAATGTAATAATAAAATTCAAACAATTAGAAACATTAATTAAGAGTTATCCATTCAAAAAGGTGTTAGCTCCTCCTCTCTTTGACAGCTTCTGTAATATACCCTTCATACTGTGTACATCATATTTATAATCTACAGTACAGTACTAATATTAATTTTGTCTACAGTCCACAGCAGCTGAAATTGG
>OFHS01002483.1:0-16033 GCA_900245855.1 Calvadosia cruxmelitensis | reverse complement strand
ATGATGATGATGATGATGATGATGATGATGATGATGATGATGATGATGATGATGATGATGATGATGATGAACTAATGTAAGACTGCAATATACAATAATATTTTTGCTTGGCTGTGTCAATGTCGAACCGCAAACCGTGACTTCGTGTCGGCAAGGAAAGCAGCTTCAACCCACTTGGAACTTTAATGTCAACAAATTTGTTGACGATCTTGTAAAACATACACAAATCCAAAGATATAAAAAGACAAAAAGATATACCTGCGTGCAGTATAGTATGGAGATCAAAAGACAACTATACTTACTCGAGCAGTCAGGCCATGGTCGTTGATCGTGTGGAATTGGAGTGAAGAACGGATTGTTCGGTTTAAAGAGATCCTGCCCTTGCCAATTACCACGCGGGCCGCAGAAGTAATAATTGTAAACTTTTGGAAGATTGGGAAGAACAGGGAAATTATAGCCTTCTAAGCATGATACCGAACACACGTACGTTTCGTTCTTCCCACTATGATGAATATTGCAGGATTTTTCGCCTTGATATGGAGGATTCCAAATGGGACATAGAGCCTCTAAAAAAGACGAGTACAGTTCAGTCCAACTCGGTTCTAGTCTAACAGGATCGATTCTATTTTAGCAATAAAAACACATAGATTTAAAGGCACACAAATATTACATTTGAATGAAAATGTTTGCTTTTTCATCAACATGATAAGGAAAGAATCTCAACTAGTGACTAGACTTTTAGCGTTGACATTTTTTAAGACTGCTTTAACACATCTGTTGTTGTAGACATGGAATAAGCCTACACTGCAATAATATTATTTTATTTTAAAAAGAAATTCTCATTTCAAGGAATATTGTTCTTAAATCTAGTATATAAATATGTTTCCACGCCGTAAACATCAAACGGCTACTACGCCAAATTTCAATATTGCTACTTCCATAGGTCAAGTCTTATTTTAAGCAGGTTGATGCTTGCTTGTTTATTCTTTTTTCAATTTTATTCACAACAGAGATGATACAATCAGAAAGCTAAGTACAAGATTACAGAATAATAATGTAAATATGGCAAGTAATGCAGGAAACAAGAAAACAATTCTTCGCTAGAAATGTTTCTTTAATTGTAGCATTTAAATGTGTTAGATACGCAGAGTTATTAACATGACCACTTGTCACGATCCACCTTAGATTGTATTCCGCATTTCCATTCGAAATGTTGGATCATAATGCAGCAGATGGCCTTCCAACTAATGTATTTCAAATCACTTAACACGAATTATTTTCCAATCAACAGCTAGTGAAGCCTTCCCCTTCTGAGGAGCATTCAATTTATACCATGTACGAAGACAAACCAGAACATACTAGAATATTAGCACTTACATGAAAATGACGTCACCTTCCTTTTATAGAACATCTGAAACTCTCAAAATCATCATACCTACAAGTAATTCAATCTAGAATATCCTAATTAAATCATGTCTAACAATAATTCAATGTATAGATTACTCTGATGTTATCGGATAACATCATACATAGAAATAACTCAGTTTAGAATGTTCGGATTATGTCATAATTATACTTATATAAATCATTCGTTCTAATCCTTCTCCAATGTTCTACATTAATCTATATTTGTGATACAATTGACTAGGCATAATTGGATTGTCAGATCGGTAATTATGAAGGATGCAATGAGACACGTTAAAAAATTCAGAAAAATACATGCCAGTCTTGCGAGTAACACAGGTCTTTTGAAAAGATTTCAACTACTCAATGCATATCAACTATCTCGTCGAAAACGAAAACAATTATTTATTCAAGAGCCAGTCAGTTCTCCAAAACAATCACCTCAGTATGCCGGTCAGGTTGCGAGAAACTAGCGCTTTATAAACTTCTACTTTATAGCCTTAGGCAGCAAATTATAGGCAGCATTCCTAGATTTAGAGTGTAGGCAAGGATTTATATAACTTTATTTACATGTGAATGGGGTGCATTGCACATGAAAGATCTTGAACTCACTTGACACTTGCAATGTGAACTGGCAAGTCGAGTTATTGTAGCTCGAATCTTCTGCGATTTCTTTCACCACAAACTTTCCTTCTGCGAAGTTCTGTCCATTAATAAAATTCCTTTGTACTGTCACGTATTTACCATCGATGTTGTCGTAAAATTCTGGCTCCTCCCATATGACGGAAGAAGGAAATTTCGCAGGAGTTACTGTCATATCCGAAGGACATGAGACAATCCTTGGAGGGTCAGTATCTGCAAAACAAGATAAATTCTTTATAATATCGTCAACAAGAAACATGCGTTGAAAGGTGGAAAATAGTAACCAATTCTTACAGTATTACCAATTTTGTCATCTTAAATTCCTACGATTCATTCCACATATGATTGACCAAAGCATAGTATGTCCCATTCCTGTTCTTACGATTTTTACGAGACCTCAAATCATTAGCATGTTGATTTGATAAAAACGCTGATCGTGACCACGACGATGCCAGGCTCTGGAGGTACCGCGTCCTCGTCGTCGAGCTGGGGCGGCCAGAGTCCTGTTCCACAGGGTGATGGTGAACTGAACTTCGGGGAACTGGGTCCTCGCGCAAACTTTACCATGGAGCTGGAGAAATATCTTCGCTTCTCCAGCTCCGCTCTCCAAAAGGTATGGGCAACCAGACCCGATGGCTACTACAACAACTACGATGCCTAGCAGATCAGTTTAAAATCACAAAGTGTGCAATAGGATTGCGCTAATCTTGTGTGATATATTGTCTCTGTTGATAGCATCTTTGAGATCCCCTGAAAAGTTCCATTCAAGTCTCGAAATGTTGGCATAGCCCAGATTGATGAACATGCATATAGATCATATAGTTCTCATGCAGTTAGTATTTTGACGTAACAAGATAGTCTACTTTGTCGTTTGCAACTAAACCAACTTGCCTTTAACGATGAGTTGTATTTTACAAGTGATAGTGTTTCCAGTTGCATCCGTCGCAGTGTAAATAACATCGACAGGAGAGCCATATTCAACTTGCAAAGGGGATTTGTGACTGGCTGTCACTGTTGGCGTCAGTCCAGTATTGTCTGTTGCCGTGGCGATTGGGATGTCGATCATTGCATATGTTTTACTTGGCAAAGTGCCAAAGAATGTCACGATAGGACACGTGATGACTGGCGGAATGACATCTAGATTAAAATGAAGGTAAGAAAAGAAAGATTTGAATGAATTTGAATGTCATCTGGAATGACTTCACTTTGCATTTCGTTGGACGGTTTTGCCATTTCAAGATGATGCTCGAGATCACTGGCCGTATAACGTCAGAGATGAACCAAAACGCCCTCTAACTGTCGTTTCGGTAAACTCGATATGCATCATATTGACAAATATTTTCTTGACAAGAACTTTTTCCTGATTTCCTATATCAACTTTCTTGGAATATGACTTGCCGTAGAAGAACAAACACCAACATTTATTAGTAGTTTGTGTCTTTCAGCGTGGACAAGTTAGTTGTAATAGATTTAAATATAATGTTCCTTTAATTGAGACTTTTGTTCCTAATTTAATATGGAACAATATTTTTCGGTGTGCCATCTTGTATGATATTGACATCAGATTCGAAACGGGAAGAGTAAGTACAAATTTAAATTTAAAAGGTTCATGAGTATCTTTACTGTATGAAATAGAGTGTCCAAGAAAATCAACCACTATTAATGATTACGCGGCTGTGCTTCAATGTTTCTTATACTGTATGTACAGAACAATGTACAGACAGGCTACTTGTTGGATAAATACCCTAATTACCTCTGCAAGTTCCTAACGTTCCCTCCCAATACCCTTCTGCATTGCATGAGACATATGAACTCCCTTGAAGGCGGAATCCATCCTCACAGCCAAACTGACAAATAGCGCTGCAACTCGATGTTTCATATGTGCAAACGTCACTTTCGAATTTCCCATGTTTTGGAGGTGACAAACTCTTACAATGAATGACTGCAAATCAAAACAAGTTGTAAATTTATTGCATATATAGATTACAAAACGCAAATTAGTTAAAGCTAATGCACGATTAGATTTATGTAGTCACGATATAGTGATAAATTACATTTACGATTATAAAATTTGGATAAATCAATCTCGAAGAATCCATGCGCAATATGTTGCAATATGTCTTGTGTGCATGTTTTTCTATATACGATTCTGCAAAAATTCCCAAAGCGTTAAAGAGTTCCAACATAACCTCCGTCTGTAATGAAATAATAATTATTATTAATAATAATTATTTGAAACTTGTAACATTCCTTGATGTAATTAATTTCTTATTTTTCATTGTATACCATACTTTAATAATTCTGTTTGTCCATGAATATACTGTACATATATCAGGACAGACAGGATTACAGAGCTTGCATATACAGTGTCAGATACTAGTCAGAGTTTAGAATGAAAGCATTTCCATGCAATAGCCTAGCTGTTTTGTAACATGAAAGAATAGAGCATAGTTATTCCTGGACATAATTTAATTAATTATGTTAATGTAATCTATGATTCTGTGAAGATGATCGTTACGTATGTACACAGACACATAATCGCTTCTTGCGAACAGACACATAATTGATTAGCACAGTATGCAGAACGAACTTTCGTCACTAAACAGTTGTTTGGTAATAGTGTTAACTGTCCGGCCTACACAAAGTCGTCTTTTAATAAAATTCATTTAGTGTAGCTACCTTGTTTTCTGTTCTCTTCGAATTCTCCATCGCATTGAACTTGTTTAATCTGATCACACGATCCCAGGATTCCTTTCGTTCTGTATGTGTAGACTGGCCCCCGACGTCTTTTCTCGAGATAGCAGCCCATTCTGTCTTTTTCCTTTGATGTCTCCCATGAGCCCCATTCGCCAAGATGACAGACAGCCTGTTTGCAAAAGCCTATAAAATACGAAAAATGGTAGCCAGCTGCCAATACACTCATAATTTTACTATTTAGCAAACAAAATACTCTTACCTTGTACATATTTGTTATGTTAAGTATTTCCTTCAGCAAAGTGTTTTGTGAAATTAGTTGCCAAAGTTAAAATTGAAAATAATACACAGCCATTTTAGTTTCTTATACTTGTAGCAATTCTATATATTTTAGATTCAATACAAGATTTCCTCTCGACCGGAAATAGACAATTGTGGCAATCAGTAGAATATTCGTAGACGGTATTTATTTGCCTCATCATTTTGACTTGAAAGCACACGTATGCACACGTTGGTAACCAACGTGTTTAAAGTTGGTTGGTTTAAAGTTGCCGTCCGATGTCGTAATGCGTTCCCATAAGTCGACTCGAAGACATTGCAAGCAGTTTATATGCAAAACATCTCGCACATATGTCCACCACCATTTCTTCTTTCAAAGGACAATAAGAATTTGGAACAATTCTTCAGAGAGTGTGATACTAGCAAGAGTATTAAAGCAATTCAAATTAGACTTATCTCATGTCAATTTCGAATAGTTTTTATAGACATAATTTATTCATTTTAATGTTTATTGCGGCATAATATTCAATTTACAGTTTATTAATTTATGTATGTATGTATGTATGTATGTATATACTGGCGATTATTTATAGTAGCTACTAACTATTATTAAGTAATACACCGTTTTTGAGCTATCTGGCAGGGGAGGAGCGAAGCTCCCACCTACTGGCTGTGTAATATTTTCAACTTTAACTTTGGCAACTAATTTCACAAAACACTTTGCTGAAGGAAATACTTGACATAACAAATATATACAAGGTAAGAGTATTTTGTTTCCGGGTTTATTTATGGGTGTATTGGCAACTGGCCATCATTGTTCGTATTATGCCACTTGTCCTTGCAGCGTAATGCAATATATGTATATAGCCTGCTGCATGTGAATTCTTTCTTTTTGACTTTTGCTGAATAATAAAGACACATATATACATAGGTACATCCCTTGCGTTGACGATCCATCACATTGATTCTAACGGATTTTAAAAGGAATAAATTACCTTACATTTTTTCTCCATGCAGCCTACTCGATAAGACCGAAAATCAATGTAAATTCTCGTTGAAAACTTTCTTCTGCATACTATACGCTCTCAAACATTTCTTCGGCCACCAGCATGAGACGAAAGGAATATTAATACCTTTGAAACGCGCGATTTAATATCGGCAAAGTCTGTCAATACAATTGCATATCTTCGAAACGGCGGTCGTCACAGGGCACCTTTATGGTGCGAAGCGTATAAGCATTGGAAGAAGGTCATCCCAATAGAAATGTTTCAAGCACCTGTACTGCCTTGGTGTGGTATTACAACCAGTTCGATATGAGCGAATGTCAAGAGAACATAACCGTTCTTGCAGTCACTGACAGAAAATCTGAATATAATTTCACAAATAAAAGCAGTGATATAGAGAACATAGTTATACAAGTTATTCGGGCGAGGTCGACATTGATTGACAGGTATAACATAATTTACAATGAATGAACGAAGTTAAGAGAAGGAGAAATTAAACGTGCAGAATATATTAATATGTAAATGAGATCACGAGGTAGAAAAAAATAGTCTCAACTACAATAGTCATTCATACCAACACGGAAACGAGATTACAAATGTTCAATCAAAGTTACAGAGAAAAGGAGGTTACATGGAAACGAATATCGAGGAGGAGCTACGTAATACGACAATCCGCCATGCGCAGTCCCACTGCGGGCCTACTGCATGTCGGTATATACAGTAAGTGAGTTGACCTCTGCCACGGGTGAAGACGCCAGAAAAATGCTTTGTTTGCAACGAAATCAGCCATACACTTGTCCATGATGGTCAATTTCAAGGTTGTTCCTGGCTGTCAAAATTGTATATTTCAGCTCAAAGCCATGTGCCTCAAACAAGTGTATCCCGTCATGCATTGGGACTGCGCTTGGTCCATTGGATACGTCAGCATGTTCGACGGGATTTCTAACGCGGAATCTCTGTTGAAATGCGGTCGGATGGTCACAGTGGCCCAAAGGATTCATGGTAACCGACCACCATGATAAAGCTACATGGCTCGCGTATCGAGATTAAACAGTCAAACCTGGATTAGCGACCACCTCTAAGAGCAGCAACCTGTCTATAAAGACCACTCTCCTTAGCCCCAAATAACACTTTCTATAGCAATCAACCTGGTCAGAAAGGCCACCTGTCTATAAAGGTTTTTCTTCTCAGATACCAGATGTGTCCGTTAATGGCAGGTTTCACTGCACATCATTTTTCTGTATTCGATTTCAAACATTGTGCCTCTGTCATCATAGAAAGAGCGAAGAATATCAAACTATTAAACGCACGAGTACATCGCGGCGAGGTTAATGTCTGTTGATTGATTAGTACTAATCGTGAGAAAAAGCATTTTGCAGGATTATTTATTAGGGTTAGCTCTACACTATTTGTGGACTAAGACAGCTTTAATGGTTGAGAAACAAGAGAATGGAAGGACTGATATTGTTGACAGAAGCAAGGAAGGCTATAATATAGTTACTTATCTTGTGAAAAGAATGTAATTTACGTTTGGCAATACAGTTTATTCTGAATTTCCTTTTATTACCTTAATTATGAAGTTGTTAATTTTCGAAGGCATTTGAGCATTATTGTTTTTACGAAAGTGATTATAAAAAAGAATAAGTATATGTATCTTTCACGTGTAGATATTATAAGTAGTTATTGATGTCAATGATGTGTATAGATTTTTAATAGTTAGAATTATAATTTACTTTTAAGTATTATGTTTAGTTTCTTTCACGTTATAGCAGATAAATCGAGATCTTTGATACTCACAATAAGATCTTCTTTCGTCCGGATTCGGACAATATTGATTGTGGCAGTCACGGTCTTTATAGGTGGTTTCCGAATTTTTCTTTGCTGTTACTTGGACTTGAATGCAGCTTCCTTGCCTTGACGAGTCATCAGGGGAATCCAAATGATTTTTAATAGAATAAGTAAGATGGCATTTTGTCTCCATGCAGCAACATCGGCGATATCTATAGTCAGGAACGAATCTTGTTTGAAAGCGAATAGACATTGTTTGAAAGCGAATAGACATTGTTTCGGCAACCATTAGGAAAAGAAAGTATGATATCATTGACACCCTCGAGTTCATCTCAGCAAGTTTCAAAGCTCTTCACTGAGTTATTGCTGGTCACAAAAAAAATTGTTCCTAGTTTTGTATCTTTTATTAAAATCCTTCCTGTAGATATATCTTTTCGAGAGCTGGGACCGTGCAACCAGCTGCAGAGGCATACAGGAAGCAGACAAAAATTGCCCATAGATATAGTTGACAGCAGCAAGTCGCACTATTGGTCAAGCTGCTTGTCAACTTGTTCCTGCTTAAAAGCTGTTATGGCAAAGTCGTGGGGCGCCATGAAGACCTATTGTGTATACTGAGGTTAACAGTTGTATAGTAACAGAATCCTGCCTGTTCGTGATGAGATTACAACGATGTTGTTAGATGTTGTTAGTTACAAAGCTAGTCGTGATTCTTGTCTCCGGGCGTGCCACGACAATCGGCGCTCGAAAGGTGGAATTGAACGAAGACAGATGCCTTTCAGCGGGAATGCTGTTAGGTGGAGAACAAACTCCCGAGCGGCCCGAACAGGTCGTGAAGACGCCTCAGCGACGGCGCATATCGATTGTGGCAACAGGTGCCAACAAGACGGTTAAAAGATAGATCCTATGTGGCTAGGAGTGCCTTGCCGGCACATTACGGGTGTGTGCGCCCTGAAGACACAATGAAATGTAGGACGATGCCTCAAAGACAATTTATGTAGTATCGTGGACTCGCGTTAGAATATATCAAGAAAAGAAAGACATCAGCAATAGAAGACAGAATGAAAGAGATTAGATAGACTGATTATTGTATGTGTTTTTAGACAATCTGTTGTGCTCCGCTTTATCATTTTAAACGTTGATTATTCCTCTTTTCCTTTGAGGGGGGATGTGGTGGTTTTGTAATTCCTGTTGTCGTCCCACGTATTGGTTATCATGTTTCCGGGTGTCTTCCTGTATAATTATTGTTCTCTTGTGTTAATATGCCTTGTGATAATGATGTCATGCTGTTATGTCGTAACCTAGAGTCACTGTATTCTGTAACGTAATTTAGTTCTGTTCGTGTCCTCGTCATGAGATGTTGTTAGTTACAACTTACAAAGCTAGTCGTGGTTCTTGTCTCCGGGCGTGCCACGACATTAAATTTGGCGGTACCATAAGGCATTGAATTTCTAGTAGATGATGTATATTCCTAGTGTATTCCTATGTGGGCAATGATGCTCAGTAGTATAATAGCACAACCCTCAGTCTTGGGAATTTGTGAGACTAAGGTTCTTTGCAAATTGATGGAAATCTTCACTTCCATAGCATTGGAGAAAGGAAACTGAAGTTAAAAACCAAACTTTTGTTAGATCGACAGATGCAACTGATATGCCTGATTCCTGAAATCGCTTTCTTCGCTTCCTGGATTCTTCGCGTGTAAAGCAGGATCTGAGTCGGAATGCAGGCTGAAAAGAAGAAGACGAATCTTAAGAATGAAAGGAACTCCCCCTTACACAAGAACTTTATAAGTTGATGGGCAACGATTATGAAGATGGAATCTGGACAAAATTGCATCAACACTTCCCCGATGTTCACAAACACATCAACGACATTCATATTCATCGCCATGACAGATTAAGATACCGAATATTCGGAACAAAATTCCACGAACACCTCGATGCCGCTTAATTAGCAAGCGGGATTCGGGACAAAATTGCATCGACACCTAAATGCAGGTCATCCACGACGACTTCATCTACCACCAGGATCGCACCCACCACGACGATTATCCGCGGAATGTGCAAAGACTGGATTTCTGTATGCGCGATGAGAATACACCCGTTACGAGGCTTTCAAACGGGAAAGAATTAAAATTGAAAATCAAACTGGGGTAAGGCTCAAAATCCCGTTATTATGGAATTATAGTGTCGAAGGTACGGTAGGGAGTGCTATGAGAGCACCTACTCCTCCCACCTCATTCTGGCAAGCTGAAACCAGAATGAGGTTCCATCCATTTCCAACAGATCTAGGTTTAATATCACAACATGTGACAATATACTGTGCATCTGAAGTGCAGATGGTTCACACTGGAGCTCAGATGATGTCGAATTTCAGTTGCAATGCTGATCGATGTAGGCGTCTTTACTACCTTTTAAACGCTCGCTTTTGTCGTCATGGCCTCGAATGGCATACGGGGGGCATCAGCTATTCTCTAAGTGCGCAGTACATTCAAACTCACTTCTCGCTTAATATCCATCCTACAACGCTAACTTTCACTTATTAGTTGCCGGACAAGCACTCGTATTCTTACATTACTTTATATCACCTCGAATAATATCTAGCCTCGCTTAATATCCCGATACTTTATTTCAAGTGTCCTGTTTAACTCGCTCATTGTCTCGTTTTAAGGATGTCTACAATGCATATAACTTTTCAGAACATTTTTCATGAAGGGACCCAGACAGAAGTGCAGGATATATTAACCAAGCTCGACTGTAATCCTAGCAGACAAATGAGAATAAATGTTGTCTTCAGCTACAATTTAGTTTGCAAGGAAATACTACCTGTTCTTCTGCGGAGAAATCTTGCTCAATTTTCCTTTTTACTGACTTTTCGTCGAATCTCTGCTCTCCCATTTGCCAAACAAGGGGTTTTTTCGCTGTCGTAGACTAGACTTGCAGCCACAAGCTCAATGATTGTGACTTGAATAGCGTTTAATCAAAAATAGATAAATATATAAATAGCCAAATAGAAAGCTTATAAGCGACTGTAAGAAGAGATTTGAAACTTGCTAAAAGGTGAAATATGCAACTAAGTCGGAGTGAGTGAAAATAAATATTTCCAGAAGCAAATATTACCCCCTCGACATACAAGATAGTGGAACCTACACGCGGTCAAAGCGACAATGGACCCTGGAGTGCGGCTTCTGAGCAGTTTTACAGTCGAAAATACCGTGTTTTTATTGTATTTTGCTGATTAATGCATTGTTGGGTTAAGGTACGCTCAGGATTCAATCGCAAACTTAAATAATATGCATTTGTACAGCAAATAAAGATCTATTAAACTCAATTCATAAAGAAATCGTATGCTCCCAGCCTGTAGAACATTGTAGTTATGAACAGTTTTAGTAAGCGAGATATGCGCAGGTGTGTTGGCATGCATCAACTTTTCCCTACCATTTCTGCATCGAACCCGTTAACGAAAGACTTCAAACGACTTCTTGAAGACCTTGTTAGGAGCTTTAATGGAGACAAACCTGGAGCAACTTTGATAAAAAACAGATTCTCCCAAGGCTATCTCCAAACGTGAAGTTTGAGCTCAAGTTCTCCCATTAAAAACACAGCAAGATTTGTTGATGTGCTCCTAATTCAACCTATAATCGAAGGAAACTAAGTTGCTTTTATTTTGAATTAGACATGTTCCACTTGTCTCCAGTTCCCTACGCGGACTCGTGAACAGGGACAAGTAAAAAGGCAGCTCCTATAGTGGCGCGCCATTCTCAAAAATGGGAATGACCAATCACAGCGCAGCGGTAGTCACATGATTTAATCGAGTAGCGTTTATTGGTTCAAATGAGTGAGATAATTTTACGACATCACGAATAATTTAAAGCCTTCACCGAAATCGCAAGGAAAAGAACAGCGAAGCAGTGGCCACTGGGGAGGAATGGAGGATAAAGTTGCCTGTTTGTGCCTTCAATGCCGGAGTATTCTTGTCTGTCATCTTAACCCAAGACCGGTTGTTCTAAGGATTTAAACATGTACGAAGCATTCCAATGTCTTATGCGGAATTTTGTCATTTCTCTGGTGAGATAAGTGAAAGAACTTTGCAATTAAAAATTGGAAGCCCTCGTGATCTTCGTGGAGTCGTGGCGCTTATGTTGCGTGTCGTCTGCCCTTGTGGTGATGACCTGCAAATCTGAATAAGTTTTGTGTCTGGTGCAGCCCCTATTCAAACCGAATCGGATCTGAATATGACTACAAGATGGGAACGAGCAGCGCTATCGCTCTTGTCGGCTGTTTTGCGTGGAAAGTTGGACACTGTTGCGTTGTCTGCTCCCTTGAATCTCAAAGCTTGGAGCTGTACATGTAGGACAGCAGCCGTGTTGTTTCTAAATTGATCATGCTGACTGTCTAGAGATTTAATCATTTATGGTATTTATCGAACTGACGGTGTAATATTTGTAAGTTTACTGTTGAGGCTGTCGCTGTTACGAAGTTACGTTTTATTCAGACAGACGGTTCAGGTTGTGCCATGTTTGGCGAAGATTACCCACACAATCTCGCTGAAATCATTGCCGTGGTTGCTTCTGTAATTTCTAAATATAATATATATTGTACCATTGCATGCCCGAATATAAATCACAGTTGCACGGCACCAGCCAGGACACATGGCGTTTCTAAGTTTAATATGAATGAGACAGTTGGCCATTGATTGTGTTTTGTTTTGCAAAACGTTACAGCAGCAGAGTCAACGGTCGCACACAGGGAGCGCATGTGTGGTGCAGCGGCGCGCCACTTGAAATGCTCTATTTTTATCAGGCCCTACTCATATAGTAGGGCCTGATGGAATTAGGCTAATCTTGAATGCGAGGACATTATCAAACTGCCTCGTTAGAATTGAATTGTGTTGAAATTTAGAATCAGGCCTCCTTCCCGTTAACCCTTTAGACTCCGTTCCTCCAACACGCTAAGGCTCATTTCAACTTTATACCTGGCATATTAAAAATAACTGCGAACAAATATGTTTATGCATTTGCCCTCGCCAAAATGATGCACAGGAACAATAATATTGCAAATTGAAATGCCAAAAATAGGTTATTTTGAATAAAAAATATTTACGCATGCGCAGATTTGACTGTCGTCTTGACCGCGTGGGCAAGAATCGTGTCAGGTGCCATCAAAAGCAGCGGAGTAAAGTGCTTCATTGGTGTATAGTCAGTTTGGAGAGAGTATGATATACGAAATTAGAATAAACTAAAATCAGTGGTATAACATTCAGTAGCAGGAATCTCGAAGAGAGACAAACGAGGGCTTATCAAGTCACCCTCTTTTAATAAGGCGATAATGATTATGATAGATAAATTACCTTGCTTAGCAGTCTTCATTGAGAGCCACATAATCTTTTTATTAATTTCTTGCTTCCATTAAGAAAATAATTATATTCTTAGTTCACTATTTTATTCAAACGTTTTCATATATCTACATCCATTCAAAAGATGTTTCCGCCTATGTGCGTGTAAGCAGCTGCACAAACAGAGGAACCATACAATATCTGTCCTGTGATATTGTTGACAAAAGCAAGTCACACGAGTGCAAGCTGTGTGTCTACTTGTTCCTGTTTAAAATAGCAGTCAAGCCCCTTGCAGGTAGTTTCCATATGTTCAGGCATCATCTTTGACCTCCTATATACAGACTTTCGTGAGAAAGATACCCTGTAATAATAGCCAACTGTAGTGTAGCGTAAAGCTACCATCTGCTGACACCGTACTGTAGAGTTCTCGAGTCACATGTGCAGAGCGTTGAATAGATTATTGGCTCAAGTACGAAGCAATTATTTCCTTTACACCAAGTTTCACGAAAAGGCGATCAACTTTTAGAAACACATTTGGAAATGGAAAGATATCAAGACATTAAATGTGTCTTAAATAGACCATTTTCACAAGCTACCATTTTGGAAAAAGCAAGTGCATAATGGGGAAGGTTAATGTCTCTGATTTCGGAATACGGAGAAAGATTTTATTTGATGCTGATGCAGATTTCTTAAAGCTGCGCTACATTCCTTAAACATATGGTTCACGTAAATATTATGGGCCAGAAACCAAGTTTCTTTGCTGCTTCAGGCACTCAAATTGCCCCACAGTGCATTGTTTTTTCCCATGATGATAGCTCGGATATGCAGGTTATATGATGTGACCAGTTGCACCAGTTCTTGTGTGTAGTTTCAGTATCGGTTTGTTATTCGTGTCACGCCATGTATTGAGTACATTTCGCATAACGGAAATTGTCTGCTTGCTAGGATAGCTCTTTGTACATAGAATGATTTCGCATATAACGTATTGCTTTTGATTTGATAATCCCCTTTTAATTTGTTCGGGGTGATACGATGTGCAAGGCAGAATATTGTGTGTGTCACACCATATAACCCGCAAATCCGAGCCTTCTTCCAAGATCTATTCAAAGAAATTCTCGAACCGCACTTGCAACGCCACATACAACTACACAAGATCAAACCAATTCTGATCTTCACCAAACACAAAAGCTTTGGTGAATTACTCATACGCACGGATGAGAAATCACTCGCAGATGTTAGAATATCGGATCTAACAAACAAGATGCTATAACCAAATGTAACCACACACAAAGTTGAGAACACAGTCGGGACTTTAAATATAAGACCACTATTTGGATGACTACTGAAAAAACCCATCCACTGTCTTTCTTTCGTTTTTTATGAAGATTATATGCTTCACAATAGAACCATTCATAAAACAGAAGAAGAGTCTCAACGAGTTATGAAAATCAGGGATACATGCAGGGACCCTCGCTGGAGTGGCTTTATGCCACATGGCAGACTTGACCTCATGAAATGTGAGAAATCGAGGATGCCGCTACAAACAAAAACCTGAGGCTGTGACAATGTAGGATCAGATGGGTTATGTTATATGCCCGGCTGTTGTTACAGCATATCTTGTTAACAAACATCTCTATAAAGGACATCAAAGATTGCAAGTATGCGAACAAAAATCAGCTAGGAGCTCGACTGTTCTGCTAAACAGGAACAGAACTTTTAACTACTAAACTAACATACAGTTATGCAATTATGTATTAACCATCTGCATTGGGTGGATGAAATTGGTGAACTATATTCAGTCAACAAGCAGGAACAGATTGACACGCAGCTTGCACTATAGTGTGACTTGCTTCTGTCAACAATATCAATAGACAGATATTGTCTGGTTACTCTGCCAGTGCAGCTGTTTGCACGCATATAGCGGAAACATTTTCGAACGACATATAGATGTATACATGCAATACATATTCGAAGGCTTTTAATATAATTGAGAACACTGAGAACCTTTTTGTCGAGGACAGCAATAATTTAACCAAGACAAATTATTCAATCTTGCCGAAATGAGTTTACGTGCATGTAATATCTTGCATGTGTCTATAATATCATACGTCTTCTATCTAACGATTGCCGAAGCAGTTTATTTCAGAGAATCCAGTAGATTTTCTGACTTGAGATATATTCGTAAGCTAATGGGTTGCACGGAGACAACATGCAAGCTAATTTATGCAATTAAAAATCCTTTGGATTTCCCTGATGATGCTTCACGGCAAGGGACATGCATTCAAATCGAAGTGATGGCAAAGGTGCAAACAAGAAGCGTCTATAAAATGAAAGACTGCCACAACGTATTTTGTCCACAGCCGGACAAGAAGAAATCTTATTGTGAGTCTCGAATATCTCGAACAGCTAGAAGTGCAAACAATTAAAATATTTAGTATTTTGTTCCACTTGATATTCTATGTAGTAATCACTTTCATTAGAACACTTATGCTGAAATCATCTCCAACAATAATAAAAATCTTAATAATGCAAAACTCGGAACGAATGTTAGTCAGAAATATATTATACTAGATGCGAGTTACCCGCGTTGCTGGGAAAATTATTAATGTATTTGTGGTACGAATTATCGAGGCTCTGAAAAAGAGCAGTATCTAAATTATAACGCTCCCTCTGGAAATAAAGATGACGACGACTATGAATTGATGATGATTTGATGCAAAGAAAACAGATTTGATGATGATGATCACTTGAAGTCAATTCATATTTTTTTGTATTTTAGTAAGCGTCCAGAGAGTGTATGATATTATATAACAATAGATGTAAAAGAAACTAATTTTTCCAAAGCTGTGATTCAAAGTCCTTTTCGAAGACTATAACGTGAAGAATTAGAT
>OFHS01002482.1:5328-20846 GCA_900245855.1 Calvadosia cruxmelitensis | reverse complement strand
TGAAAGGTAACTAATTGTAAACAAACTAACTTTAAAAGATTACTAGTTACTTTGAAAAATAGTATCTAGTTACAGTTAAAAGTTACTTTCAGTGAAAAGGAATTAGTTACTTTAAAAAGTTACCCAAAAAGTAGCTTTTCAAGTAACTAGCTACGATCTACCTGATGATGTTGTCACTGCGCCAACATTGTCTTGTTCAAATGTCGTTTAGAGAAATAAATTGGTAAAATACTGTAAACTTTTATAGGCTGTATGTAAGTGATATTTATATCCTGTATTTGCCTTTCGTGTCCAATTTACGGAATATATATCAAATCAAATCATAGCAACTAGTTACTTTACAGTCCTGCACTGATCGTCGTAGATCTGAATGTACTCTATCATGTACGAGAAGAGTAATTCAACGGAGAGCAAAAGCAACAGTATCTTCGGTCGTGAGACGTCATTCAGGGATGAATATAATATTGGATAAAACTAATTTACAGGGGAATAAGAAACGAGGTTGACTTAAAGAGGATGTGTAAACGAGGCTAACTCATCACAATCAATTATCAAACTACTGTGCGTTGGTTTTGGCTTTATTACTCATTTACACACTCGTGACTGTGGACAGCGCATAGTTGGTGCTTCCCTGCGTCAGTAGGATTTATATTCAAACACATTCTTGTCAAGTTCTGACGACAAGGACTTTCACATGGAGCCTCTGACGTCACACTGTCTGTGGTGAGTTATCCTCGCCCAAATGGTCTCTTCAAACCAACCTCTCATCAATGTACAACCTCGTTTCTTATTTCCCTGTCAATTAGTGTGATCCAATATTATAATTATTCATTCTTGAATAACGTCTCACTATCGAAGATACTATTGCTCTTGTTCTTCGTTCGATTACTTTTCTCGTTCTACATAGAACACATTGAGATCTACGGCAGATCACAGCGGATCAGATCATAACACTGTCGAGACTGCAAAGATTAATCACATTTGCTTTATATTCGTCATTATCTCGAAACTCAAGGTGACCCCAATAGGGAGATGGGGGCTGTGATGCCCCTCAGGAAAAAGTCTTTCGTCGACGAATGCAGGGCCATAATACAACATGTACGCTCATATAAGTTGATACTAGCAAAAGCATCCTTCACCCCCCGCATAGGAAGTCATGGCGCCACTGCTGACGGAACTGATTATATTATAAAGAGGCAACTTTATCAACATTTTCGCACAGGCGTTCTTGACAGTTTAGAGTAATGGGTGTATTTTTCTTTTCACAACCCTTTTATAATTCCAAAATATAAAATGGAAGTGCGTCTACATTCTACTGATAGCATGACTGTGGTTTTTAAATAGTAAATAAAGTAGTTTTTAATTTGTGAATAAGAGGTTCAGAATTGTTGACACAAAAATTTGAAAAAAAATCAAAACGTTTTTTTAAGATTCGATTTCTTTTTTGAAAATGCTGCATGGCTGTTAAAATTTAATTCCGCTAGCATACTTTTTGGCATATTGTAGATCGCGCTGGATGAAGGCTGTGCAAGAATGCAATGGTTCACACTTCACGACAACGCTTTGGCGAAGGAACTATTCGCTGAAGTTGGAGCGGATTTTCAATCTCAGTGGGAGAGATTCGTCCTTGATGGACCAAATCTTCGTAAACTGGCAGGATGTTAATGGGCGAAAGCATACGGCTAAGATTTCAATTCTCATTTTGAATAACATCAATTGCGGGAAGCACTAAAGGACTACAATTGTACGCAAGTAATTCATCATTGTTTATGAATTTAAAAATATAACTATATTTACAAATATTTGTATGCCAAGAATTTTGTATTTGATACCTAATAGACTCATGTTGATTGATTGTTTGCATTATGTACCATATTTCTGCCTCTTTAGTCGTTTTTTTTTTGCGGCTAAGATGAGCACGGTCTAAATTACGATCGGATCTGATTCTCTTTCCACCGGATCCTCAATCTTTCTGAAATCCAACTGCTGTGAATTTCCACTTTGTCTATCGTTGAAGATTTCGTCTGCTTAATTCGGATGTTCACATGACTCGATAAAATTACATTTCCTTAGACATCGAATTAACTGGATTCGATACAACAGTGCATGCTTTTCCTCCTCGGGCCTTCCTTTCTTGCCACATTTGCTGAATCATGAATGCAATTCTGAAAGGAAATAATTTGGATTGTTGTTAGATTTTTTCAAATTTAATTATGCTGATTTATATTTTATTTAAAGTAGACGTAACTCGGCAATTTTTTGCAGTCAATTGCGGTTGCCTCGTAGACATCTGTACATAGATTTCAGATTTCTCATTTTAATGACGTCACTGTAATTCTATGCTAATTCAGTCGCTCCCAAGGGAAGGACCCAGTGACGTTCATGTTGTATTATTTGGCAACAAAGTGGCTATGACCGCACGACCAAATTGGTTTATGCGTCTGGCCACTGATGACGTTCGTTTGAAGCTGTCACATTTGACAAGATGGCGACGGACATTGCCCTCTCTTGTGGCACGGGAAAATGTCCGTCGAGGCCAAAAGCAGTCAGACGGCAGAGCAAGATGACAGACGATGGTACCCAATCATGTGCTCTGGCTAATCCATATCGAATGACTCTAACGAGACACGTTGTAGACGCTCAGTCATTGCGCTGTTAGAGCAGTAAGCATAACAATGCGATGAAAAGCACATGGCTAGTCGTATTCTGTGGCTGGGCGGAGACCCCCAAGGGGATCCATACCCGACTTGGAATGTGCCCCCTTCACGGCATGTGAATCACTCGACCCTGACTCGACCGGATCTTACTTCACTGGAGGCCTCCATTCTCTGTTGGTGTCTGATTGAGAAAACACACTCCTTTGATTGCCTGCTGATTGACAACTTGTCCTGGAACGCCAAGTACACACTTGTGAAGCGCAAGATTACTTCAACACAACGGCAGGACTGTCCAAGCCGACGATTTAGCCACAACAGCTAGTTCTAATCGAGAAATTTCGTTCTGCGGCAAATTACAAATCAGCGCGGACTGTTTTCATTGATAAACTGAAACAGTCGCTTTGTTTACACGACGCTGTTGTGGCGTGAGACGAGAGATTTGCCTCGATTTAACCTGTCACATCTCACGATCGACAGACAGACAGACAACATGGAAGTTGTGACAATTCGTCCTGCTGGCCCAGATGACATCCCTGCCGTATTAAAACTCATCAAGGTATGCGTGTAAAATTAATGCTTGTTTCTTCTATTATCGTTCCATTTGTCATGTTCATCCGTCCTACCGGAAGTCGCTCCAATGTGCGCGGAATGTCGATGTACCTTTTTTCGCTTTCTTGATTTGTTGAGGGTAAAACGTTATGATCCAATTTTCTGCATTGTCGACACCACTTCGTCACAATGTCGCTACCGTTTTGATTTTACACTTTGGGTTGTTGATTTGTGTTCGTTTCGTGCAACTTTTGCGCAAACGCTGTTTGAAGGTGAATTGTATGTTGTAAGTCGCGATGGGGCCTAAGTGCTAACTGAAGTGTAGATGAATGCCTGCTGTTCACCACGCCTCTGGTTACCATGAGAGATTTCGCTTGCAAGCATGGGAAAACAAACAAGAGAGTGCTTTGAAGTAAACTGTCCTCTTGTCGGATGTTGATGAAATCATTTCTGTGATAATGAGAAGATTCTGAAGCGTAGAATTCTCTTACTTGGCGTGCTGTCTCATTTGCTATTTTTGTCGGGTTTGCATTCACACCTATCTGAATTAGTAATGTAATCATTCGCGACGACCTAATCAAATTCCAGAATGTGTGTTTGGCCGTTTTGTTTACAGTACTTCTATCGGCATTTAGCGCATACTGCTTTGAGGTCACGTTTGCCTTGTTGCTCTCGTTTCAGTGTCTTTCTTCTTATTTGAAATGTGAAAACGAGGTCATCAACACAGAAAGAGGTGAGGTCATGACTACGGTTCGCCGTGATTGATCTTGTCCTGCTGGTTGAGATGTCATTCCGATGTCATTGGGTACTTAACACTTCAAGCGCTGAATGGCATTCCTTTCCTGTCGTAATGTGACGTCAATTGCGACATGTTGGTCACATGATTTAGTAGTATGGCGTGGGATTTTGAGTTGCATAATTATTTTTGCCCTGAGCCTGTGGCTTACACAAGGGGGGAGGTGATATTGAGACCTCTCCCCTGATTTCTACGTGGTTTGCTCTCTACAGTAAAGCCAGACCCTTACGCAAAAGTACACCGACTGCCGCCAATCATTTGATCCAATCATTTGAATTATCACCCGACAGCGCATTATGCATATTGCATTACTGCAAAAATGTCGATTAATTGGACTATTAAATAAGCACTTTCCTACAGCAGGACAGCTGAGAACAGAAATTTGCAGCCCGCCTCAGTAATGTTTTCATGTGAAGGTTTGCAAAACCATGACAACGCGAAGCTAATTAACACTTGAAGGATGTTGCAGAATGATAATACACTTCAATATTGCAAAAGCGGTGGCGACTTCTGCGAGGTGTGTGCGATGGCGGAGGGCAAAGACCATTTCTCTTCTGAAGTGACTATTTTTGTGTCACTAGCGGCGACATGCCCTGGCTCCAATAAACTAATAAATTAATAAATTAGAATGTAAAGTCGATTATCTGGCTGCTGAGATATTTGATTACTGTAAAATTGTCTCTGTTCTATGTAGTCTAACTATCGATTTAATATGGGTTAATGATCATCATGTAATACGGTACTATTACGGGAATAGTCCGTTCCTCCTCTTGCTAGTAACTTTGTTACAAAATGACTTTAAAACTTTACGATTATTTACAACAGATGTGGTATAAGCAAGGCTGACACTTTACTGAAATGCATTGCATATACTTTCAAGGATTAACGTATTACCCACAGTTTTTATGACTTCCCTAATCATTGTTATTTACAGTCTTTTATTAGCTTGTGGTTGTATCCTTAAAGATTGCTTGCGTTTTTCAATGCAGCCCTCTTGCGAGATGGATTCGGAAAGAAATCGTACTTCCATTGTTTAGTCGCGGAAGGAGCAATGCAAGGTAATCATATCTCATTAATGTTAAATTACCCTAAAAATATTTATAATACTTGCTACTAAACTAATTTATTAATGACTATTTACAAAGTAAAAATCTGGTCCATCAAGCCTGATAACGAAGGAAATTAAAATGACCGTCAATGGCATTCGAAGAGAACTAAAATGGCTGCAGATGTCACTATTCTTGTAAGAGAGGGCTCAGTAGTGTTGTGTTTGTAACGATTGAATCTTGAGTATTATTTTAAAATCGAATATGTCAAGATTAAACAACACAAGTTCAGAAATTAATAATTAAACTTAATCTAACATTCAAATGTAGCGACCGTAATTTAAAACCCTTGTACTGCTTACAAAACTAGTTAAATGAAGACTTGAAATCGCTTTATAGATTGCTCATTGGCTGATTGCTAGGGACTAGCTTTTTGATTGGTTATATGTTGCTACTTTTGACTTGTTTCAAAAACGTATAAATACGTCAATATTAGCAGGACAAGAGTTTACTAACGCATTAGCCATGCGCCAGTAAATCGCGTTCACTGTCTCGCACACAAATAGAATTAAATGCCATATAAAAGTTACAAATGTTGTGTTTAGAAGGTGGTTTGAGACACGACTTCGCTTTGCCTTGAGCGTTTCGGTTTGTTTCTCCTGGCAAGCATTGACGTCGTAATATCCGTCTATTAACTCTTGTCCTGCTTATAAAACTAGTTAAATCAAGACCTGAAGTCGCTTTATCGATTGCTGATTGGTTGATTGCTAAGGACTAACTATGTGATTGGTTATATGCTGCTACTTTTGACTTGTTTCGAAAACGTGTATACACGTCAATAGCAGAACAAGGGTTAAATTATGATTCTCATTTCGGATATCCTGGATACGTTATTGCTTGTTGGTCATGTTCGACGAGTAGCACAACAGATATTGATTGCGTTACATACGAAAAGAGATTATAAATTCATCTTTTGTTGAACGCACTGTATCTTAGATCTACCGACCAAATGACCCTTTTCCGATCGATAAGAGTATAATACACATTTCCAAGATTCCCCAGAAAAAGGCTCGAAACAAGATGTTAAAAGATCTCCACGCAGATACACGAATATTAAAACCATGGAAGTAAACCGAAACTCAAATCTTTATGAAAGCCAAAATATTGCGAAGTAAGAGTCGGGAAAATATTGAAGAACGTCAGCAAGAATTGTAGTCCAAGAAGAGTCTGAGGTATATTTAGGGGTTATTTGCCCTTCGATTACATGCGCAGGGTGGTATTGTATGGTGATGTATTGAATGTTGATTTGTCTTTGTTTTGTGTTACTTTGTCAGCCGCGTCTGACCGTGATTTATGGCGTAGTTTATGTAGTAAGTGCATTAAGAGGAAGAGGGACGGCCTCTTTATGTAGAGGACCGTCTATATTATTATTATTACATGCGCCGGTGAGCGTCGAAAGTCGCCTCCGTTCTAAATGACGCATTCGCTTGTTACTGCTTTTCAGTGTGGTTAAGCTGAGCGTGGGCGGAAGAGATTGATCAGATAAAAATCAGATTTCTTGTCTGACTATTTCACACGTACTCAGTGCATATGCCGATGAACATTGAACATCACCATGGCAACCTCGCCAATGGCTTTCAAAACAGGGTTTCTCGGATAATACGTGCCTTTTAGTTTTACGTGGGAAAACCAAAATATCGGACACTTGAGAAATCGGGCAGACCACTTGATACTGTGTATCCTTTGTCAATTCTTGTGACCTACAGTTAAACTAACATCTCATTGGTGAAGAATTCATTGCATTTGATAGCCTACAATTTCTGGCTGTGAACGACCCACCGCGCCCCACTGAACCCAACCGGCGTAGTGGTGCACTAAAGATGACATATCGACAACAACTGGAGGCTGATTTGGTGGCCATGGGTCTGAAATGGACGGAGGCGCAGAGAGTCTCTGCAAGCAGAACGCTATGGGCGCGTAAATCTTCGCAACTTTTGCGACGATGGTAGCGGACTTTTAGACGCTACTTTTCGTTTTAATGATGATGATGACAATTACTGAAGGATTAATTAGCCTTTATGATTTAATTTATCATTTTATCTACTGTACGTTGATTATCGTTTCAATGTCATGCCAAAGCTTGAAGAATATACTCAGCAACAGAAACATAAAAGTGAATTGAAATTCCTAATATTTATTAATTGCTATCAAAAATTAAAATTCCAATCTTGAACTTATCAGACGATAAGCGTACTAATTGATAAGTCCTATTTCCAAATTTAAATTGAGATTTTGCCAAATATTTCATCGCATCCAATAACCAATACATTATCAAAACACACGTTTTGGTATTTGATGTCCTAAACAGCTAATGTTTAGATAAAATAAACAATGGCGCGTCGCTAAAATCTCCATGATTGGTCTGCCTCGTATTAGCTATTCTATTTGTCTCGTTTGCATCAGAAGAAAACAACAATCATGAGGGATTGCGAAGGATCGTGGGATACGTTGCTTACTTCTTCGGATATTCGTCCAAACAAGGACGGATTCTATACCTTGATGATTTCTTCATTTTACCAGAATTTAGATGTGAGTATTATGGTACGAATAGTCGACATGGGAATCTCTTGATTCGATCCGATCCCATTATATTCTGTGTTTTCTTCTATCCGATATAAAAGATGTGATCCGATATTATTATTACGCTATTATGTTATGTCACTCTGAAATACATTTACGTCAAGAGCAGAGACAACGCGAGATCAACTAGACGGATCCTAAACCAACGTTCCTCTAGTCATACTCCAGAAGAGTGCAGATTGCACAGAAGCAATACTACAGCAGTTGACATAAATTACGCCTAATTATAGATATACTGTAGGATGACGACATAGCATATTATATAGCACAATTGGAGGTATAAACACAGTTTTATTTCAATTCTCAAATATTTAAATCACAGTAAAATATGTAAAATAATCTCGAAATAAATTAGATATATTTTAAAAAATTACCGTAGAATAAATCATCATTTGACGCGTTCGGAAAGTGAGCCCCGAGGCGTTACCATACTCCATTTTCATACTGATTTATAAGTGCTCGACCGCGACGGAATGGCTCAGTTGGTGCTCCAGCCAAAATTATCGTTGCCAAGGGTGTGGTTGGCCTCCTATCATTATATAACTTCGTAGTTAAAAATCTCTTGCCCTCGCTTAGGCATTCTCATATTCGCTTCTTATTTTTCTTTGAAGGTCAAGGAGTCGGAAAGCTTTTGCTTGTCAATTTGGCGAAGGTAAATGTTATGTTTTGTCGGATCTATTGTTCAAGGCTCGCTTATTATAACTGCCAGAGACGGGGCAATACTTTGAGCCTGGATTGGTTTCGGGATTATGTTACCTCAAACTAGTTTCTAGTTGTGGTACAAATCCCTTCGGGCTCTTATACCTACAAATAAGTTGAAGATTTTAGAAATGCAATAGAATGAATGTTTAATTCAGATGTTTGCTAATAAATACGTTATGAGCACAAACAAATTACTAGGTAAATTTTATTTTGAATGAATTAAGTATGGATTACTGTAAATATTTATAAAATACTTTTACGTAATTCTCAATTCTAGGGAAATTAATTATATTGTATTAGACATTCTTACCGTGCTGTTGAACAAATAAAGATCAACAAATTAATCCCATGGGCGTATAAGCTTCCAAAATGGAAGTGTGGAAGATGGAGATGCATGATGTCTTGCTGTATTAGCACTGTGTATGACGCCTGGGCATTTTGTAGCAGATCTCACGAGGTGATGCGTTTATTGTCTCGTAATGGCAGTGTTATGGTGCCACTGCATTTGAAGCTACCTTGCTATTATTATTTATTTCCTCTTTCAACAGATTGCTGTGCAAATGGAATGTGTATTTGCTGAAGGCGTTTGTGCATCGTGGAATGTCAAAGCCAATGAATTCTACAGGAGCATTGGTGCACAATGCCATCAAGAGTACGGCGTGTACCATTTAGAACAAGATGCATTGCGTGAATACGTTGAGAACTTCTCGGCTGAGCATAATGCAGCAGATATAATTATCAAGGAAGATCTTAGAAGCCTTTAGGAAGACATCATCGCCCAGGGTGTCGACTTTCATTCGGCTGCTCTGTTCTGTATAGTTACAACATCGATGTATATACTTTTCTCTGGCACTGTCTGTGCGTAATTGACTGCCGCATGTCTGCTCATTAGATCGAGCGATCATCAAAAGAGATGGAACTTTGATACCATGCTCAGAAATTTCCTTTTTAGAGACATAATTTTGCTTTTCTGCATTTTAATTTGTAAGTATTTTGTATAAAACTGAGAATCAATTGTGGATTTGCTTTTCATTTTACACTGATTCTACCTTCCTTTCAGTCATCTGTTGCTTATCAAAGGTCCATTTATTTGTAAATCGATTTGTCTTTCAATGTTTCGGCATCACTAGTTGATCATTGTAGGTCCTTGAGTTGTCAGCGAGGGCTTCTATTTTCTCGCGTGCACTTTTACGATCTAATGATCCTCCCATTGCGATTCCCTTTGTGCCCTATTATGGTGCTCTGCCCCTTGCTCCCCGGAAGTGACGTAGTGCCATGCAGGCGACATCATAGTTACCATAGTTACTACAGTGTCAGTGTCGCCAAGTGATACTCCCAGATGAGTGTGATGCTGAACTTGGGAAGGTGCTAGTTTGTCGCGTAAAATAGGTCACAATAAACTGCTAATACAAATATAAAAATTAACAGTCACATAAACATTACCAAACATTCCTAATCTAAATGATTAACACAATACAGCATATTCTCTTGGAATTGCTCTAGAAATTTTGTTTCTTTTTGGAAGGAAATTGCATATCGAAACCGCTATGGTTTTCTGGGTTGCTGTGAGCGTTTTCTGGTTATCTTTGGCTGTGAGCAAAATGCCAACGAGAGAATCCTGCGAAAGTGGAGCCCAAACCGAAAGTCCAAAACCATATTATGTAAAAGAAATAAAATGAAATTATGTAAGTGTCAGTAAAAACGATACGAACGCAGCCAGAACCTGTGGCGCCATTGCCATCTGCGTGACGTAAAGTGGAATAGTGCGTAGGCTAGAATGTGGCTGGATTGGAAAGACGGGAACAGTTTTAGGCAGGGTCTATTAGTAGGCTGCACTAAATGCATGCAGAATTGGATTTGGTTGGTAAAGTATTGGGCTCTAACCTGCGGTACATGTGCGTAATAGCAACGTGTGAGCAAAATGTCCCTTTGTAATATGTTTAATTCATCTGAATCGATGCCGCATGGTCATGTCTTAACGATAAAACCACTGTTGCCATGGTAGCAACATATCAATAATGCAAAAGAAAGGAAATGTGAGATTTAGTGCGCTGCAGCGTATGAGTGAAAGCGAGAGAAGGCAAAAGGAGAAAAGATTATTTGGATGTAATCATGTAAGGACTACGGTTAAGAATTTAGAAAATTGATGTTCTTAGCACGCGGGTGGTACTCAGAAGTGTCATTTGGTCATTAGTGACGCAATCATTTTGCGATTTTTCATTTTGTCAAACCTAGGGCGCCATTAGTAAGAAGACGTGATGTTATAGACTTTCGTTGCTGCAAGGTGACCTCACGGAATGTATTGTACAAACAAATTTCAGCGCAAACAAGTGTTTTCCCCCTCAAGGACAGAGAGGGAGCCGCATGCGACGAGGAAGCTGATGGTTTCCCCTTTGGGTTGCGTCGGAAAAGGTTCCATTGTTGAGCAACAATACAATCGACAGACTGTGACCAAAGTTGTTGTTGACCAATCAACAGGGAGGGATATTCTTATTTTTACTCCTTCGCGAAAGCCTTGCAGATGACAACGCAATAGAGAACAATAGTCAGGAAGAGCTTGCAACCAATAGGAAGCTAGCGAATTGATATCACAGCTTGTGATTGGTCAGATTACCGGCTGGAATGCACTTTCTCCTTCGTGGATCCGCAAACAATTACTCTTTTCGAAGCGCTGTCTCAGCGAGGAATTGAGATTTGGGAAGAGTTCGAGAAATTTGTTCAACAATCTACTGGTCTGTTTTATTTTACCGCTGTAAAGTTGGAAGTTACTCGATGTGGAAATTGAGTTTGTTGCTGCTGTCGTTCCTGGTTTACCAGGAGGTAAGTTTTCTGCGGTATCATAGCGATGTTGTTGAACTTTGTTTCTTGGGATGTCGCTTGTTCGCCGTGTCACAAGACAGCGCCAGCCGCCAAGGGACGAAACGTGATTGTCACTCGCGGTGGTACGACTCGGCCGGCATAATAACAAGACGGCGCGTCAACACTTAATCGTGTTTTAGTTAACTTATTTCCTCTACTGAACTTGATGAAACTGTTTTTAGCCTGTAATTTACGTATCCCGAGCAGGAGTTCGTAAAAACAATGCACAATGGTTCTCGAGTTATTCTAGCGTCGCTTGTTTTGGTGATCTTTGAGATGTGCTTCAGAAACTGCCTTGCAAAGCAGATAATATCGAGTATGTGGGCACCAAACAACGTTGGAAGTACTGATCAGTTGTCCCTTCGCTTGAATTTGTGATATTGGATCGTAATAATAAGCCTACGCACAGCGAGTCAGCCACAACTCTCCTTTACCGCCTTGACTCATAATGTCGTGGTGTGTTTTCGCTTGATGAACCCAAATTACACAATTCGCCGCATACTTTACGAAATAAATGAGTCCAATAAATGAAGCGCTGATTATGTGCTTGTGGTTATTTCGCGCACTTAGCTTAGCGAAGTTAGGAAAAAACACTGCCGCGTGGTTTTCCACGGCTTTTGACTGATATTATTTCGTAACTCTCTCCCCTGGACTGAATTTTCACTGGAGAGAAGCACCACGCAACTGATAACGTATTGCCTTTGACGTCTCGTGATCTTCCTTTCCATCATTCCTGGTTTTGCTCTGTGGCAATTATTCGTGTTTTGAACCGGACGGACGTTCATCCTATTCGAAATATTTCTGCGATGGCGATATCGTTGCTAATTGCGTTTCATTTACTCGTCAGCCATCATTGCTAGTTTCTCTTGTCTTGTTGAGTTAATCTTGTGGCAGATTGGAGCTCGCCTTTTACACGTTTTAGTTGGCTGAAATAACTTGTTTGTGCTGTCTCGCTCTGCATTCCCCGCGTTTACGTCCTTGGATTGTTGTCGTTGTCCAACCTGCGGTTATTTCCCCGTTGCACTGGTCTCTCTTCAGAATTCGGCAGGTGGACAAGCCGAAATAGGTTATACACACATCCTTCGCCCGCGGGCCGCTGTGAAATCCGCTCGCAGCTTTTTGTGTATTGCGGCCAAGCGGACATGTCATCTGTTCCTGACACATCAGGTGGCAGTTGTCATGGTGACATGTCTGAATCTTTTCCTTGTGACTTTGCAGGCAGTGGCGTCTGTCATCGACGTCCTCGAGACATACAACGGTCACGAGCCGACGGTGGCCATCAAATGTGGGAAGGTGCCCTTCTACACTGACTCGCACACTGGTTCATGGGTTGTTGATCAAGAGAGAGGCGCGGTGTGTGACAAGGATAAAGATGAAGTAAAAAGGTAAAGTAACTTCAATTGACAGAATTAGTCTGTTCTGAATTGCATTATTAGCAATTTCCATAATTTTATTCCATTGTGTCATTCCATGTCAGGTACTGTCAAAAGGCTTACCCTAAACTGAACATCACAAATGTTGTTGAGGCAAACAAAGCAGTCAAGTTGACAGAGTGGTGCAATCCTGGTCAGGTTGAATGTGCCGAACACCACAAGGTTGTCCCCTATCGCTGCCTTATCGACGAGTATGAAGCTGATGCCCTATTGGTGCCTCAGCATTGCCGATTTGGACACCTGCACGACGAAACCCTTTGCATCAGTCATGACGAATGGCGTGATCGCGCTGCCAAGAACTGCAAGGAGAGTGGCAGCATGAAACTGAAAGACTATGGCATTTTGCTTGGTTGTGGAACTGACAAATTCACAGGTATGTGTATGCTTATGGTTTGTTTTCCCAATTGCTTGTTCAAAACTGTCTGGTCAGATTGTTGCTAGTCCTACGTCACCTTTCTATTCCATTCTGATGTTGTTGTTTTCATCTCCAGGCGTTGAATTTGTCTGCTGCCCCAGGAAGCACCACAAGAAGGACAAGAAAGCTGGTGCTGCCCCTGTGGACTCTGAGAAACTCAGCAGTGCCATTGAGAAGTTGCAGGACTTCTTGCCTCAAGAGACAGTCGGTAAGCACCTCCTGAAGACTCAATGTCTTAGACTAATCTCAAGAGTTCATAGAGTACAGCATATTGCCAGAAAATGTTTCATTCCAATTGTATTTATCTTGTTTTGATCATATTTTTTAGGCTGTGACCGCTCTGCATACAGCAAGAAGAAGGATGGATTGGAAGAGCGCCACCGCACTCGCATTGCAAGTGTTGTCGATGAGTGGGATGAGGCAGAGAACCGCTACAAGAAATTGAAGCTCGGAGACATCAGAGTTGCAGCGCAGAAGATGAACCGTATGTACCAGTAGTGTTGCGATAATTTCTGCCGTGATTGATTTTGCAGTTTCATCATGTCATGATGTGGTTCATACTTTTTGACATTTCTTTTTATTCCTTGGTTATCAGGCACCCTCAACGTGTTCCGTGAAACGTTGAAAGCTCTTGAAGATGAAGCCAAGCAAGAGCGAGCTCGCCTTCGTGATGAGCATGCAAAGTGCATCTCTGTTGACATCAACAACAAGAAAAGGCAAACAATGTTGAGTTACATTGCTTCGGTTGAAGAGAAGCCCCACTCTGCCAAAAAGATCCTTGATGCTGTCCGTGGCTTCATTCAGTCATGTGAACACGACAGACTGCACAGTCTTCGCCATTTTGAGCACATCCGCAATCAAGACCCCGCTCGTGCAACGACAATGCGCACTGGCCTGTTGAAGCATCTGCAAGAACTGAACACTGTTGTCAACCAAAGCATCAATCTTCTGACATACCTTCCTGATGTTGCTAGCTTGTTCGGATTGACTGCGTCCACTGACGGAGCAGTGTTGAAGCCAAGAGTAAGTTTGTCACATGCTTGTCATACTCGAGTTACTGTCTCTGTTATAGGAAGAAGTGTTCTCTTAGTAGTTCTTCTCTTGTTAACTGTAAAATTGTTTCTTGATGTTTGCAGGTGTCTGCTCCTGAACCTATGGTTGAAATTGCTTCTGGTGAAGGTGTAGACGCTTCTGGTGAAGACGACAGCGGTGAAGGTGAAGATGACAATGCAAAGGGTAGTGCTGCGATGAATGTTGGCACACGAGTCCCCACTGATGAACTACCACTGCCTTACGAAACACAAAAAGAGACCAAGCCATTGCCGGTGGCATCTGGAGAGTGGGAGGACCTCAGTCACATGCACTCAACAAAAGATTCTGACAGTAAACTGGCCCATCACCACCCAACGGACGGCTTTTTCAAGCGCCCACGGTCACCAGCTGCCTTCGCTGCTGTCATTGGTCTCAGCTGCGGTGCCTTGGTTATCATTCTTGGAAGCATCATTGCCCTGGTGATGCGCAAACGGCGACACACCCAAGCCCACGTTATCATTGCAACTGATGACGACGAGGACCGGGAACATCTTGTGAAGATGCAAAAGAATGGTTATGAAAACCCAACTTATAAATTTTTTTACTTTTAAGTATTGTGAACCGTTGGTGAAGGACAATGTGTTGTGCCATTGCATGTATCGACTTGTTTTTATACACTAGACTCGCTTCACTGGCTATGATGCCAAGCGGCGATACTTTGCCTTGTATAGTTTGACTGTTCTCTGTAGTGGTAATTCACTGAGCAACATCTTTTGCGCATTGAAGTAGGACAATTTATAACCATGGAAATATTCAGAGGGCTAGCACGACTTGTTACTTGCAGCACTGATGCCAGAATTCCTAAAACTGTGGAGTTGTTGTTACTTTGGTATTTATAACTTGCTGTTGCCTTGTAGCTCATTTGGCATTCTTGAATGAAGTGGAAGTTGTTGTTAAATAGGTGCTATTCCATGGACGTAAAACTGAGTTCTATGTGTAACAACCATGGCTATGTTGTGCTTGTCAAAAACACTTGAGCTTGCCCTGTGTCTTGTTTGGTTGTTTTGTCTCAATCAATATAGAAATAGAATAAATTTGTCGCAGCTTTAAGACCTACAGTGAAACCTGTCTATAACGGTCACCTCTGGGACCGGAGAAAATGATCTTTATAGACAAGTGGCCTTACTTTAACGTTGATTTCTTTAGAAAATGTCATGTAGGGGTTATGATGGGAGTGACCTTTATGCACAGGTGGCTGCTCTATAAAGGTAACTGTTAATACAGGTTTGACAACCACACAACTTCACATAGCAAACACTTATCAACAGCATTATAGCAATGTAGTGGAATTAATTACTTCAATTACTTGACTTACAAGGGCGCAGCTGC